>JAYDYQ010001562.1:0-10567 GCA_034814905.1 Penstemon davidsonii
AAAGTTATGGACTCTTAAGTGGAGCTTCATTTACAAAGTCTTGGTTATACAAAAGCTCCTCCACCAGATGTCTTTGATTATAAACTGTTTCTAAATAGAGTAGAATTCCTCCAGTATTACAACGAGCCAGGCAACATCTCACGAGAATTGGGGAAGTTGAAGCTAGAAGGCGACGACGACGAGTCCATCGTGCTAGTAGAAGACGAAGAAGACGAAGCATGCGGGGAGCGCACCAGGCGCACTTGGTATGGTGTGGCTGCTCTCACCAACCTCTTCACTCTCTGATTGAAAAAACTAGACATATATATATGTATATGAAGATGCTCTTTCTTTCTGCTTGTCATCCATGTCTTGAGGATTATTTATTTTCTATTGTTTTTTATAATCTTATTATTATATGTGTACTAGACAGTCCAGACATGATTAGTATTGGTTTCAATGTTTTTTCCATTATTAGGTGCCTTGATTATTAATTAGTTTATCCTAAAAACTTATCGGATCATTGGTTAACAGTAGAGTAGTATTTTTGTAGATGATTTCCAAATAATTCCAACAAACATATTGTAAAATAATTGTAAATATGCAAGACTCAATGACTAATCATGGATCACAGTTTCGTTTAGCTAAATAATGAAAATTCTTCTAAGAACTTATCGGAATCACTGGGATAAAATGTGAAAAAATTACTATATCAATAAGAGACTTTCAAGGAAAAACAAAATATATCGAAATGACACTTTATTTTCATTTCCATTGATTTAAAAACATAAACTTCACAATGTTTTCGTTGGAAACAATGAAATTTTTGATCCATGTGCCTAATATTTTATGAAATTCATGTAACAACATCATAATGAAGAAAATCATACGTATGATACAAACTAATTAGTGAATACTCTATATGAAAGATATCATTAGAAAATCTGAGATCTAAATAAGATTTTATGATTTTATGTAGAACAAAAATCATTTTTCTCTCTTAAATATGTGTCACTCTTCGAAAAGAACAAAAGCATAGCTCATGATAAAAATTCCACTGGTAACATGGAAAATTGAACATAAAGCACAAAAACACAACTGATCTTCAATACATTTTATGATAAAACCTCAAAAACCACTTCAAGAAGAAACTTGAACCGTATTCGAGATTGATAGAAGCACAACAAGAAGTTGGAATGGTAGCATCTTATATATGATTGATATATGTTATTGATAAAATCAGTCTCAATAGTTACATAACTATATACTATATACAGCATGTACAGAGAAAAGATTGCCTTACGTTACAGTAATGGATGAATCTAACCACGGCAATGTCAATTCGGAAGCTGAGCAAATGTCCCAGTATTAGGAAGACACCCAACAGCCATCATTTCTTTATACACAGCATATGCACGATCAGCCTGTCCAGATACACTATACGCTCTAATTAAAGCATTATATGTAACAACATCTGGTTTAATACCCAAAATCCGAAGCTCCTTGTACATATTTCCTGCTTCCTCTATCATTCCAGAAATTCCAAGATTAAATATCAAAGAATTGAAGGTATATAGATTAGGAGTCATTCCTCTGCATCTCATCTCACCAAATAGAGTCAGAGCTTCTTCGATTTTTTTTGATCTTGCAAGGCCATTTATTATAAGATTGTAACAATTGAAATCTGGATCTAGTCCGGAAGATTTTATTTCCTCAAAGTAGTAAATGGCGTCGTTCATTTTACCCATTAAACAACAGCAATCAACAAGAATGGCGTAGGATTTCAAATCAAATAGAGTCAGAGCTTCTTCAATTTTTTTTGATCTTGCAAGGCCATTTATTATAAGATTGTAACAATTGAAATCCGGATCTAGTCCGGAAGATTTTATTTCCTCAAAGTAGTAAATGGCGTCGTTCATTTTACCCATTAAACAACAGCAATCAACAAGAATGGCGTAGGATTTCAAATCTAGTCTAATCACCTCGTTAACCATTCTATCAAACAAATCTCGAGCAGTGTTGATATCACCGGCTTTTCCATATCCGTTTATAAGAATATTGTAGATAGCACAGTGTGGTTTGCATCATACTCGATCATTTCCTCGAACAAACTCTTTGCCTCATCTAACTTTTTTAGCTTCAGAAGACCATCTATAAGAGGACCGTAAGTACAAGGAGTAGGACTAAAGCCTCCACTTATAAGATCATAGTATAGATCTAAGGCTTTCTCTTAGACTTTACGAGACCAGAAATGAGTGTGTTGTGAGTTATTTTATCAGGCTCGATTCCTCTATGCAGCATCTCATTGTATATTTCTAAAAGTTCATTTACCTTTCCGGACTTTCCGAGATCATCGAGTAACAAATTGTAAGTGTAAACATCGGCAGCACAGCCAGTGTTTTTCATCTCTTTATAAACATCCGATGCTAGTTCTGCAAGATGAATATCAAGAAGCTCATTAATCAAATGATAATATACTTCCAAAGTTGGTCGAATCCCGAAAGATTTAGTGAACTTCTCAAATAATTTGTGGGCATCAAGGGATTTCTTTTTCTTGGACAATAATTTAATAACCGGTACCATTATCGACCCATTTTTGCGAAGACCAACAGATACTACTCTTTCTGCAAAAGATATAGCATGTCTTAACTCTGCTTCATTCAAAATCCCAGTCATCAAATTTTCCCAAAAGTATCTGTAAGAAGAAATTCTACCTTTAAGAATAAACTCCTCAACAACTTTAAAACCATCCTCAATCGAACCAGATTTCACAGCACCAGGGAGGAGAGTATACAAAGTTATACAGTCGGGATACACTGTTTTTCTGATCTGACGGAAAAGCTAAAAAGCTTCAAAGAATCTGCTAAGCTTTACTAATCCATAGATGGGAGTGTTATAAGTAAAAAGATCAGGGAAACAACCCATTTCTGTCATTTCATAAAGCATCTTCAAGGCCAAATCAACCTCATCATTTTTACGGAGACAATCAAGAAGAGTATTAAAAGTTATCGTATTAGGTGGGCATCCACATGCTTTCATGCTCTCAAATAATTTGAATCTTTCTTGAACTCTACCCTCCTTTCTAAGTCCAGCTAGCAAAGTTTTATGTCACAACAGTAGGAACAAGTTTAAATTCATTCATTTTTCTAAACATATTCCGTGCCTCTATTGACAGACCATCCTTGTAAAGTGTGTTGATCAAAGAGTTTATAACGATCACATCAGTATTACAACCATCGCCTATCATTTCAGAAAGTAAACGAATGGCTTCACTATAGCATTTCATCATGATGTTATAAGAGATAGAATCTGGTATAAGCCCAATTTGTTTAATTCCATCAAATACCTTTTTTGCTTCACTAAGCCGACCAACTTCAGCTAGGCCATAAAGCGAGCAATGCCTCGAGCTTTCATCTTGTCAAAGGTTTCAATAGCTTTGTCAGCTTCTCCTAATTTCCCATCGTAATCAATGAACGAGATGTATGTATACACCGTTTTCTGAATGCCCAACAATTCCATCTTCTCACATAGTTGCAATGCTTCATCAATTTACGTAGTCTCGAAAACCCACAAATCAACGTATTATAAGTATGAAGATTTGGAGTGATCCCTTTCCCTTTGATTTCATCCAAGACCAAAAATGCTTCACTAACTTTCCCTATTTTGCATAAAGCATTGATAAGTATACTGAAAGTAACAACATCGGCTTTATAACCATCAGCCTCCATAAGGGTCCAAAACTCCCACACGGAATCCAAGTCTCCGCAGTCACATAATTTGTCCAAGATAGTGATATAAGTCACTCGAACGGGTTTGTGGCTGCTACATTTCATCTTCTTAAACAATTCCTTGGCAATACCAATTTTTCCAGCATTACAGAGAGCATCAATGAGAACAGTGTAAGTAATCACATCTGCTGTACATCCCTCATCATCCATCCTTTTTAGTATACTGTAAGCCTCGTTTATCTTTCCTGCTCGACCAAGTACTCTAATGCAGATAGTGAAGGTATAGATATTTGGCCTCAATCCCAAATTTTCCATCACTTCTAGCAATCCCATGACTATTTCAGTATCTCGTATCTTACCACTAGCTACCATTAACGCAGAATAGGTCTTAAGACTAGGCTTCAACTCTTCTGAAACCATTCTTTTGTAGACCACTAAAGCTTCCCTACAAAATCCTTGTTGAAGAAGCAAATGTATCAATCCGTTATAGGAATAATCATTTAAAATAAATCAGTTTTTTCACGCGGCTTGTCAAATGCCTCCGTTCACTAAGACTTTTGAATATAATCAAGTAATAAGTATCTAAACTCCTGTAGATAATTTGTTTTTGCATCATATCAAACACCTTAGCCATATCCTTTACCCTTCCATGGAGCCTCAAACGCTCAAGCATGAAGTTACAAGTTTCTGTAGTGTGCATAAACCCGAGGTAACTAGGCCAAAGCTTTAAAACATGAAAAGGCTTGCTCCACATTTGGACTTGACTTCAAACGCCCAATTATTTCCTCAGAAGACATCACTTTCTTGATTTCTTCGTCCATGAAAACTTCTTCTTCTGAGCTATTCATCACAAACCCACAAAAGTTCACATTCTTTTTCTTGATTTTCTTCCAGTTCCACATTGACCACCATCATTTTTTCTTCTTTTAACCAAGCCATTACTGTAACCCGAAACAGAGGGCACACTACTGTCACAGGTCAAAGAGATGTGACTGTAAGTACAACAGCACAATTTAGAATAACTCTGTACTGTCATAGCCATTCATGAACTAATGAAAAGATAATGAAGAAATTCTATAACAACTAAGCAAAGTTATGGTAGTTGTATTTTGCGCGGAAAAGGTTCGTGAAATTGCCCAAAAGAAATAAAGCTAATTTTTAGAGGCGATTCACTCCAATCCACTCAATTTTCTATCTAAAGTTAGCGATTTTAACACGACTGAAGAAGTCGCGCTAAATAAAGGACCTAAAGAATATTATAACTTGGGTCTTCAAAGATTCTAGGTGTAATACTTGGATTTTTTCACTTTGGGTATTATACATTTTGAGACTTTTTTTTTTTTTGGTTACATTTTAATATTTGTAATATTATATTTTAAAAAAACATTTAGGTGTTATTGAAAAGAATAAAATTTTGGATTGTAACTGTTTTGAACGGTCAAGAATTTTTTTGCATAGACCCCGGTCTTTCATAAATCATACATAAAATCTTGTAAACATGTTTTGTGGATGCACTAATTTTGTTCATGATCTATGAAAGACCTGGCATATACAAGAATTTTCCCATTTTTTCCGTCATGTTGAACTAAATTTGAGAATTTGACTTTTTTCTTTCGATGGAATTTTACATTCAAATATATATGACAATTTCTCTTAGAAATTTAGTTATTGTAGTTATTTGTTTTGACGAAAAGATCTTGTTGGACTTTTTATTGCTTCTTATATCACTCATTGAAATAAAACTTTATATTCGATAAAATTATGTTTGGACTAGATATTTTGATAAAATAAAATAAATTAAACGTTTACCTCAATCGATTTTATTAGGGATAATTGTAAATATTCGATAAGTTGAGGGTACGGCGTAATTATATCACCTTTTGTGCCTAGTATTTGCAAAAAGTGATATAATTGCGCCTGTACCCCTCAACTTAAATTTTTACTAACACTGTTAATTTTTAATTGAATTTTATAAATTACCCTTAGATATATTTAAAAGTATAAGGGAGTTTTGTTCAAACGTTCAAAAGTATAAGGGAGTTTTATGCAAACATTAAAAAATACAAGGGAGTTTTGCACAACATTCTAAAGTACAAGGAAGTTTTGTTCAAACATTCAAAAGTTCAAGGAAGTTTTACGCAAATAAAATTATGCAGAAATTAACGGTATTAGTAACTAATGTAGATTGGTGTTTTATGCAGTATTTTTAAAAGTATAAGGGAGGTTGGTGAAAAAAAAAATTGCAAAATAGTTTTTGTGATCAGTTCTGTACAATATTTACGTATCAAAAGCTATGAAAACACTCTGTCATATAAATACATTTTAAAACCCTTTCAAAACCCACGACATTACCATTTCGAAGAGCAAGAAATTCCTTTTAAAACCCTTTCTAAACCGCACGACCTTACCATTTCAAAAAGCAAGAAATTTCTCCTAAAATGGCCCGCACCGGCACCGGCACCCCCATTTCCAAAAGTCGGTGACGGCGACAATGCTTGAGAATAATGGTTCGATGGCAAGTTTGATCTTGATATACCATATTTTGGATATCCTTACGTGGCACTTAGTCAACTTAAACATGTGGAAGAAAACACTATTTATCATCGATATACATGCATCCATGTCAATCGAACTATGACCAGATCGACATGTACATCTCAATTCGGACAAACCGATTAAAACCCGACCGACCCAAAAGATCCGATCGATCCGAAAGATCCGCTTTCAACTCTATAAATACCCCTCTCATTTCATAAATGGAGGTGAGCATTTTTTATGATGCATCTACTACTTGATCTCCTCGATTTGATCTAACTTAAGCATCGGAGGGTCTTCGTCGGGGACAATCCCTGCGAGCCCTAACGAGTTTCTTTGAGTGCAGGTCAGGTCCCTTAAAGTGGAGTTCGGATTGATCTGACAGACCGAGGACTTCATATTGTTGAAGGCTCATCGAAAAAACCCTTCATCAATTGGCGCCATATGTGGGAAACTTCTGGTTTGCACTCGACCAAGAACATTAGATCGATGAGAGTATAAAAGCAAGCTCGATGAAGAAAAAAGACAAAAGGCGATCGACAACTATGAAGTCTCGATCGACCTAAATTGAAGAAACACTATTAATAAGTGTTAAAGAAGATTGAAGATAAAAGGCGATCGGCAGCCATGAAGTCTCGATCGACCTTAATTGAAGATAAAAGGCGATCGACAGATATGAAGCCTTGATCCACCTAAATTGAAGAAACACTATTAATAAGTGTTAAAAATTGAAGACAAAAAGCGATTGACAGCCATGAAGCCTCGATCGACCTAAAGCGAAGACAAAAGGCGATCGACAGCTATGAAGCCTTGATCGACCTAAATTGAAGATAAAAGGCGATCGACAGCTATGAAGCCTTGATCGACCTAAACGAAGACAAAAGGCGATCGACAGCTATGAAGCCTCGATCGACCTAAACGAAGACAAAAGGCGATCGACAACTATGAAGTCTCGATCGACCTAAATTGAAGATAAAAGGCGATCGACTGCTATGAAGCCTTGATCGACCTAAATTGAAGAAACACTATTAATAAGTGTTAAAAATTGAAGACAAAAGGCGATCGACAGCTATGAAGCATCGATCGACCTAAACGAAGCCAAACTGCGATCGACAGCTATGAAGCCTCGATCGACCTAAATTGGAGATAAAAGGCGATCGACAGCTATGAAGTCTCGATCGACCTAAATTGAAGATAAAAGGCGATCGACAGCTATGAAGCCTCGATCGACCTAAATTGAAGAAACACTATTAATAAGTGTTAAAGAAGATTGAAGATAAAAGGCGATCGACAACTATGAAGCCTCGATCGACCTAAACAAAGATAAAAGGCGATCGACGGCTATGAAGCCTCGATCGACCTAAATTGAAGATAAAAGACGATCGACAACTATGAAGTCTCGATCAACCTAATTTGAAGATAAAAGGCGATCGACGGCTTATGAAGTCTTGATCGACCTAAATTGAAGAAACACTATTAATAAGTGTTAAAAATTGAAAACAAAAGGCGATCGACAGCTATGAAGCCTCGATCGACCTAAACGAAGACAAAAGGCGATCGACAGCTATGAAGCCTCGATCTACCTAAATTGAAGATAAAAGGCGATCGACATCTATGAAGCCTCGATTGACCTAAATTGAAGAAACACTATTAATAAGTGTTAAAGATTGAAGACAAAAGGTGATCAACAACTATGAAGCCTCAATCGACCTAAACGAAGACAAAAGACGATTACAGCTATGAAGCCTCAATCGACCTAAATGAAGACAAAAGGCGATCGACAGCTATGAAGCCTCGATTGACCTAAACGAAGACAAAAGGCGATCGACAGCTATGAAGCCTCGATCGACCTAAATTGGAGATAAAAGACGATCGACAGCTATGAAGCCTCGATCGACCTAAACGAAGACAAAAGGCGATCGACATCTATGAAGCCTCGATCAACCTAAATTGAAGAAACACTATTAATAAGTGTCAAAGAAGATTGAAGATAAAAGGCGATCGACAACTATGAAGCCTTGATCGACCTAAACAAAGATAAAATGCGATCGACAGCTATGAAGCCTTGATCGACCTAAACAAAGATAAAAGGCGATCGACATCTATGAAGCCTCGATCGACCTAAATTGAAGAAACACTATTAATAAGTGTTAAAGAAGATTGAAGACAAGAGGCGATCGACAGCTATGAAGCATCGATCGACCTAAACGAAGATAAAAAGGCGATCGACAGCCATGAAGCCTCGATCGACCTACGTGTTAAAGAAATAATAGGTCGACATCAAATATCGACCTAAATTAGGTCCGAAACATTCAAAACATCGATCATAAACAAAACTATCATTCAAAAAACTGATGTCAAACTGAGCCAAAAGATACAGTTGCTCATCTAAAAATCGACATGCTCCGCTCTTCGATTGACATCAAGAACTTAGGGGACTATTACAAACTTCAAAACTTCGATTTACAATCGAACTCTTGAACTTGGGGGACTATTGATATACCATATTTTGGATATCCTTACGTGGCACTTAGTCAACTTAAACACGTGGAAAAAAACACTATTTATCATCGATATACATGCTTCCATGTCAATCGAACTATGACCAGATCGACATGTACATCTCAATTCGGACAAACCGATTAAAACCCGACCGACCCAAAAGATCCGACCGATCCGAAAGATCCCGCTTTCAACTCTATAAATACCCCTCTCATTTCATAAATGGAGGTGAGCATTTTTTATGATGCATCTACTACTTGATCTCCTCGATTTGATCTAACTTAAGCCCTAACGAGTTTGTTTTAGTGCAGGTCAGGTTCCCTTAAAGTGGAGTTCGAATTAATCTGACCGACCGAGGACTTCATATTGTTGAAGGCTCATCGAAAAAACCCTTCATCAGATCTAAGCATTTATTATTGTACGAAATTGTTTTAATGGCTCACATTTAAATTCTGTAATTAATATCTTCTTGTCTTCCACCCAATCACAACCAACACATCAATTTAAGTGGTCTTCACCTTTCTTGACGATTTTACTTGTTCGTGGGTGTTTCTTGATTGGATATTGAACGGTGAGATTATAAATCGATTTTTTTTCTGTTTTGCCTTGTTTGAACATATATCCTACTCGTGTATTGGAGTGAATTTCAAGCTGACCCAAATTTTGCAATGATTTTACAAGAATTTAGAAGTCTTCACCATTATTAACGATTTGGTTAATAATTTGCACGTGACATGGTTGATTTAAGTGTGGTAATGTGATCTTACTAGTATTGCTTTTACTTGTTATGCGTGTAATTCCTTTTAGATGAAAAGTCTCGTTAAATTCATAAATTTATTGCAGTATCTTTCGATGTTCTGTTTTAACTTGGCTTTGTGGATATAAGCTTTTCAGATGGCCGTATACTTTTATTTTACATACAGTTATTATGAATGAATTTTATATATACATTTTTTGGCTTTGATTTTTTCTTACTGTTAATTGCTTGAAGGAATTTTTTTTTTGGGGAAATGCTTGAAGGATTATTATGAACTTCTATCTCTGGCTTTCTACCCAATTATCACCGCCTCAGGTCCCTGTACACAAAAAAAATTGAACCACATTTTGATTTTTTTTTGTACCGAACCAAATTAATTATGTATCGAATCTTCATTCTTTCCTTTTTTTTCTATGGCACTGTCACCCCAAGAGGTTCACGTGCATACATGACGTTCCAGATGGCATGATCTTGATTAGCAATGAAAACGGGAGGACATGGAATGTGAGGTTCATAGTGGATGAAGAAATTTTCTTTAGGTTCTCGGAGGGGTGGGTTTAATTTACGAGGGGGTATGGAGTGATGCCCGCAGACATTCTACAATTTACTCAGACCGATTATGGATTCACTGTCGAGAGGGTTCATCATTTGTGAACGGTTGATGTATCACTTTGCAGTATAATGAAGTTTATAGGATTACTTACTAGTATGGCTGTCTGCATTGAGTTTTGTAGTAGAAGGTAAATATTTGGTGAGTGAAATGTGGGCAAATTAATGGGCCATATTCAGATAACTTTTGACTGATATATCACTTTGCAATTTAATGAAATTTTTAGGATTATTTACATTGCATTGACTTTTGTAGTCACTCTTAGGGGGCATATTGTCACGGACTTAACTTCTCTTAAGTAAACCTTGCGGCACTTAGCCACAAAATGCCCCTAGCGATTGTTTCCGCCCCTCTGTCGAAATCGGCTAAGTCAGCCTCGCTCGTCCCTAAGTCGGGATTGCTAAGTAAAGGTTGTAAGTGGGAAAGTAAGAAAGAATGGTAAGAGAACTTGAAATG
>JAYDYQ010001564.1:0-127622 GCA_034814905.1 Penstemon davidsonii
GGAAGCTGCGGAACTGGCTAGACGAGCAATTTATCATGCCACGTTCCGTGATGGAGCCAGTGGTGGTGTTGCTAGCGGTAATGAGCCTACATTCCTATATTTTCTTTACTGCATCTGGGCATGTTGTCATGACCTTATTCATTTTTCAATTTTATTCAGTATACCACGTTGGGCCAAATGGATGGAAAAAACTATCGGGTGATGACGTTGGAGAACTTCACTACATGTATTATCCTGTTGAACCTACAACTGTGGAACGGGAGATGACCGAGGTATCTGTGGCCTGAGGTATCTTCAACTTCTGATAATGTTTTAATCTTCAAATAGATAAAACATAAATTATCTTTCAAAAACACTGTATTTTTGTTTCAAGCTAAACAAATCGACTCTGTTGTTACAACAATAGAAGCTGGTTAGTAAGGAAACTATTTTGTTACCCGAACTAGTTACTTTTTTTCTTTTTCTTTTTCTTTTTCTTTTTCCAAATTTAGATTTTCTATCACAAAAGTGAATAGTTTGCATAGTTTGTCAATTTCATTTTTATTGTTTATGAAAAATAAAATATGTATGATATTATGATGGTTAGTTTCGCCTCTGGCTAGGGCAGTACAATTCAAGTCGAATTAACTGACCTGGATCCTGACTCTTCGAATCAGATAAACTAGTATATGCCCCGTGCTATGCACGGAGTTCACTATACTTGGAGTTCACTAAACCTATGCATCAATAGTTTATATAACTACTTGAAATATGAATTGTTATGGCCATTTGTTTTATTTTTCGGACTCTGATTTTGCTGATTTTTAGACGTCATTTTCCAAGGCTCGATTTCCGTGACCCGAAAAGTTTCATTTTTTTTTAAATTTTAAGTTTTGGAAGTCAAAAAATAATATATTAAGCACTTAGGAGACATTTTTTTGTTTTTCGGACTATGATTTTGCAGATTTTTAAACGTTATTTTTCAGGGCTCGATTTTCGTGCGCCGAAAAGTTTCATTTTTTTTGAAATTTTATGTTTTGGGAAGTCAAAAAATATTATGTTAAGCAATTAGGAGCCATTTGTTTTGTTTTTCGGACTCTGATTTTGTTGATTTTTAGATGTCATTTTCCAGGGCTCGATTTTCGTGCGCCGAAAAGTTTCATTTTTTTTGAAATTTTAAGTTTTGGGAAATCAAAAATATTATACTAAGCACTTAGGAGCCATTTGTTTTGTTTTTGGGACTCTGATTTTGCTGATTTTTAGACGTCATTTTTCAGGGCTCGATTTCCGTGCCCCGAAATGTTTCTTTTTTTTTGAAATTTTAAGTTTTAGGAAGTCAAAAAATAATATATTAAGCACTTATGAGCCATTTGTTTTGTTTTTCGGACTGTGATTTTGCTGATTTTTAGACGTCATTTTTCAGGGCTCGATTTTCGGGCGCCGAAAAGTTTCATTTTTTTTTGAAATTTTATGTTTTGGGAAGTCAAAAAATATTATGTTAAGCACTTAGGAGCCATTTTTTTGTTTTTCGGACTCTGATTTTGCTGATTTTTAGACGTCATTTTCCAGGGCTCGATTTTCGTACCCCGAAAAGTTTCATTTTTTTTGAAATTTTAAGTTTTGGGAAGTCAAAAAATATTATACTAAGCACTTAGGAGCCATTTGTTTTATTTTTCAGACTCTGATTTTGCTGATTTTTAGACGTCATTTTCCAAGGCTCGATTTCCGTGACCCGAAAAGTTTCATTTTTTTTGAAATTTTATGTTTTGGGAAGTCAAAAAATATTATGTTAAGCACTTAGGAGCCATTTGTTTTGTTTTTATGACTCTGATTTTGCTGATTTTTAGACGTCATTTTCCAAGGCTCGATTTTCGTGCGCCGAAAAGTTTCATTTTTTTTGAAATTTTAAGTTTTGGAAAGTCAAAAAATATTATACTAAGCACTTAGGAGCCATTTGTTTTATTTTTCGGACTCTGATTTTGCTGATTTTTAGACGTCATTTTCCAAGGCTCGATTTCCGTGACCCGAAAAGTTTCATTTTTTTTGAAATTTTAAGTTTTCGAAGTCAAAAAGTAATATATTAAGCACTTAGGAGACATTTTTTTTGTTTTTCGGACTATGATTTTGCTGATTTTTGACGTCATTTTTCAGGGCTCGATTTTCGTGCGCCGAAAAGTTTCATTTTTTTTGAAATTTTATGTTTTGGGAAGTCAAAAAATATTATGTCAAGCACTTAGGGGCCTTTTGTGTTGTTTTTAGGACTCTGATTTTGCTGATTTTTAGACGTCATTTTCCAGGGCTCGATTTCCGTGCCCCGAAATGTTTCTTTTTTTTTGAAATTTTAAGTTTTGGGAAGTCAAAAAATATTATACTAAGCACTTAGGAGCCATTTGTTTTGTTTTTCGGACTCTGATTTTGATGATTTTTAGACGTCATTTTCCAAGGCTCGATTTTCGTGACCCGAAAAGTTTCATTTTTTTTGAAATTTTAAGTTTTCGAAGTCAAAAAATAATATATTAAGCACTTAGGAGACATTTTTTTTGTTTTTAGGACTATGATTTTGCTGATTTTTAAACGTTATTTTTCAGGGCTCGATTTTCGTGCGCCGAAAAGTTTCATTTTTTTTGAAATTTTATGTTTTGGGAAGTCAAAAAATATTATGTTAAGCACTTAGGAGCCATTTGTTTTGTTTTTAGGACTCTGATTTTGCTGATTTTTAGACGTCATTTTCCAAGGCTCGATTTTCGTGCGCCGAAAAGTTTCATTTTTTTTGAAATTTTAAGTCTTTGGAAGTCAAAAAATATTATATTAAGCACTTAGGAGCCATTTGTTTCATTTTTCGGACTCTGATTTTGCTGATTTTTAGACGTCATTTTCCAAAGCTCGATTTCCGTGACCCGAAAAGTTTCAATTTTTTTTGAAATTTTAAGTTTTCGAAGTCAAACAATAATATATTAAGGACTTAGGAGACATTTTTTTTGTTTTTCGGACTATTATTTTGCTGATTTTTAAACGTCATTTTTCAGGGCTCGATTTTCGTGCGCCGAAAAGTTTCATTTTTTTTGAAATTTTAGGTTTTGGGAAGTCAAAAAATATTATGTTAAGCACTTAGGAGCCATTTTTTTGTTTTTCGGACTCTGATTTTGCTGATTTTTAGACGTCATTTTCCAGGGCTCAATTTTCGTGCGCCGAAAAGTTTCATTTTTTTTGAAATTCTAAGTTTTGGGAAGTCAAAAAAATTATACTAAGCACTTAGGAGCCATTTGTTTTATTTTTCAGACTCTGATTTTGCTGATTTTTAGACGTCATTTTCCAAGGCTCGATTTCCGTGACCCGAAAAGTTTCATTTTTTTTGAAATTTTAAGTTTTCGAAGTCAAAAAATAATATATTAAGCACTTAGGAGACATTTTTTTTGTTTTTCGGACTATGATTTTGCTGATTTTTAAACGTCATTTTTCAGGGCTCGATTTTCGTGCGCCGAAAAGTTTCATTTTTTTTGAAATTTTATGTTTTTGGAAGTCAAAAAAATATTATGTTAATCACTTAGGAGCCATTTGTTTTGTTTTTAGGACTCTGATTATGCTGATTTTTAGACGTCATTTTCCAAGGCTCGATTTTCGGGGGCCGAAAAGTTTCATTTTTTTTGAAATTTTAAGTTTTGGGAAGTCAAAAAATATTATACTAAGCACTTAGGAGCCATTTGTTTTGTTTTTTGGACTCTGATTTTGCTGATTTTTAGACGTCATTTTTCAGGGCTCGATTTCCGTGCCCCGAAATGTTTCTTTTTTTTTTGAAATTTTAAGTTTTGGGAAGTCAAAAAATAATATATTAAGCACTTATTAGCCATTTGTTTTGTTTTTCGGACTCTGATTTTGCTAATTTTTAGACGTCATTTTTCAGGGCTCGATTTTCGTGCCTCGAAAAGTTTCATTTTTTTTGAAATTATATGTTTTGGGAAGTCAAAAAATATTATCTTAAGCACTTAGGAGCCATTTGTTTTGTTTTTAGAACTCGGATTTTGCTGATTTTTAGACGTCATTTTCCAAGGCTCGATTTCCGTGACCCGAAAAGTTTCAATTTTTTTTGAAATTTTAAGTTTTCGAAGTCAAAAAATAATATATTAAGCACTTAGGAGACATTTTTTTTGTTTTTCGGACTATTATTTTGCTGATTTTTAAACGTCATTTTTCAGGGCTCGATTTTCGTGCGCCGAAAAGTTTCATTTCTTTTGAAATTTTATGTTTTGGGAAGTCAAAAAATATTATGTTAAGCACTTAGGAGCCATTTGTTTTGTTTTTAGGACTCTGATTTTGTTGATTTTTAGACGTCATTTTCCAAGTCTCGATTTTCGTGCGCCGAAAAGTTTCATTTTTTTTGAAATTTTAAGTTTTGGGAAGTCAAAAAATATTATACTAAGCACTTAGGAGCCATTTGTTTTGTTTTTGGGACTCTGATTTTGCTGATTTTTAGACGTCATTTTTCAGGGCTCGATTTCCGTGCCCCTAAATGTTTCTTTTTTTTTGAAATTTTAAGTTTTGGGAAGTCAAAAAATAATATATTAAGCACTTATGAGCCATTTGTTTTGTTTTTCGGACTCTGATTTTGCTGATTTTTCTGATTTTTAGACGTCATTTTTCAGGGCTCGATTTGCGGGGGCCGAAAGGTTTCATTTTTTTTTGAAATTTTATGTTTTGGGAAGTCAAAAAATATTATACTAAGCACTTAGGAGCCATTTGTTTTATTTTTCGGACTCTGATTTTGCTGATTTTTAGACGTCATTTTCCAAGGCTCGATTTTCGTGCGCCGAAAAGTTTCATTTTTTTTGGAATTTTAAGTTTTGGGAACTCAAAAAATATTATACTAAGCACTTAGAAGCCATTTGTTTCATTTTTCGGACTCTGATTTTGCTGATTTTTAGACGTCATTTTCCAAAGCTCGATTTCCGTGACCCGAAAAGTTTCAATTTTTTTTGAAATTTTAAGTTTTCGAAGTCAAAAAATAATATATTAAGCACTTAGGAGACATTTTTTTTGTTTTTCGGACTATTATTTTGCTGATTTTTAAACGTCATTTTTCAGGGCTCGATTTTCGTGCGCCGAAAAGTTTCATTTCTTTTGAAATTTTATGTTTTGGGAAGTCAAAAAATATTATGTTAAGCACTTAGGAGCCATTTTTTTGTTTTTCGGACTCTGATTTTGCTGATTTTTAGACGTCATTTTCCAGGGCTCAATTTTCGTGCGCCGAAAAGTTTAATTTTTTTTGTAATTCTAAGTTTTGGGAAATCAAAAAAATTATACTAAGCACTTAGGAGCCATTTGTTTTATTTTTCTGACTCTGATTTTGCTGATTTTTAGACGTCATTTTCCAAGGCTCGATTTCCGTGACCCGAAAAGTTTCATTTTTTTTGAAATTTTAAGTGTTCGAAATCAAAACATAATTTATTGAGGACTTAGGAGCCATTTTTTTTGTTTTTCGGACTATGATTTTGCTGATTTTTAAACGTCATTTTTCAGGGCTCGATTTTCGTGCGCCGAAAAGTTTCATTTTTTTTGAAATTTTATGTTTTTGGAAGTCAAAAAAATATTATGTTAATCACTTAGGAGCCATTTGTTTTGTTTTTAGGACTCTGATTATGCTGATTTTTAGACGTCATTTTCCAAGGCTCGATTTTCGGGGGCCGAAAAGTTTCATTTTTTTTGAAATTTTAAGTTTTGGGAAGTCAAAAAATATTATACTAAGCACTTAGGAGCCATTTGTTTTGTTTTTTGGACTCTGATTTTTTTGATTTCAAGACGTCATTTTTCTTGGCTCGATTTCGTGACCTGAAAAGTTTCTTTTTTTTTTCTTCGAAATTTCAAGTTTCGGGAATTCAAAGAATAACATATTAATCACTTATTAGCCATTTGTTTTGTTTTTCGGATTCTGATTTTGCTCATTTTTAGACGTCATTTTTCAGGGCTCGATTTTCGTGCCTCGAAAAGTTTCATTTTTTTTGAAATTATATGTTTTGGGAAGTCAAAAAATATTATCTTAAGCACTTAGGAGCCATTTGTTTTGTTTTTAGAACTCGGATTTTGCTGATTTTTAGACGTCATTTTCCAAGGCTCGATTTCCGTGACCCGAAAAGTTTCAATTTTTTTTGAAATTTTAAGTTTTCGAAGTCAAAAAATAATATATTAAGCACTTAGGAGACATTTTTTTTGTTTTTCGGACTATTATTTTGCTGATTTTTAAACGTCATTTTTCAGGGCTCGATTTTCGTGCGCCGAAAAGTTTCATTTCTTTTGAAATTTTATGTTTTGGGAAGTCAAAAAATATTATGTTAAGCACTTAGGAGCCATTTTTTTGTTTTTCGGACTCTGATTTTGCTGATTTTTAGACGTCATTTTTCAGGCTCGATTTTCGTGCGCCGAAAAGTTTCATTTTTTTTGAAATTTTAAGTTTTGGGAAGTCAAAAAATATTATACTAAGCACTTAGGAGCCATTTGTTTTGTTTTTAGGACTCTGATTTTGCTGATTTTTAGACGTCATTTTCCAAGGCTCGATTTCCGTGACCCGAAAAGTTTCATTTTTTTTCAAATTTTAAGTTTTCGAAGTCAAAAAATAATATATTAAGCACTTAGGAGATTTTTTTTGTTTTTCGGACTATGATTTTGCTGATTTTTAAACGTCATTTTTCAAGGCTCGATTTTCATGCCCCGAAAAGTTTCATTTTTTTTGAAATTTTATGTTTTGGGAAGTAAAAAAATATTATGTTAAGCACTTAGGAGCCATTTGTTTTGTTTTTAGGACTCTGATTTTGCTGATTTTTAGACGTCATTTTCCAAGGCTCGATTTTCGTGCGCCGAAAAATTTCATTTTTTTTGAAATTTTAAGTTTTGGGAAGTCAAAAAATATTATACTAAGCACTTAGGAGCCATTTGTTTTGTTTTTGGGACTCTGATTTTGCTGATTTTTAGACGTCATTTTTCAGGGCTCGATTTCCTTGCCCCGAAATGTTTCTTTTTTTTTTTGAAATTTTAAGTTTTGGGAAGTCAAAAAATAATATATTAAGCACTTATGATCCATTTGTTTTGTTTTTCGGACTCTGATTTTGCTAATTTTTAGACGTCATTTTTCAGGGCTCGATTTTCGTGCCTCGAAAAGTTTCATTTTTTTTGAAATTATATGTTTTGGGAAGTCAGAAAATATTATGTTAAGCCCTTATGAGCCATTTGTTTTGTTTTTACAACTCTGATTTTGATGAATTTTAGACGTCATTTTCCAAGGCTCGATTTTCGTGCGCCGAAAAGTTTCATTTTTTTTGAAATTTTAAGTTTTGGGAAGTCAAAAAATATTATACTAAGCACTTAGGAGCCATTTGTTTTGTTTTTCGGACTCTGATTTTGCTGATTTTTGGACGTCATTTTTCAGGGCTCGATTTTCGTGCCCTGAAAAGTTTTATTTTTTTTGAAATTTTAAGGTTTGGGAAGTCAAGAAATAATATATTAAGAACTTATGAGCCATTTTTTAGTTTTTCGGACTCTGATTTTGCTGATTATTAGACGTCATTTTTCAGGGCTCGATTTTCGTGCCCCGAAAAGTTTCATTTTTTTTTTAATTTTTTTTTTTTGGAGGTCGAAACATATTATACTAAGCACTTAGGAGCCATTTGTTTTGTTTTTCGGACTGTGATTTTGCTGATTTTTAGACGTCATTTTCCAGGGCTCGATTTTCGTGCGCCGAAAAGTTTCATTTTTTTTGCAATCTTTTGTTTTGGGAAGTAAATAAATATTATACTAAGCACGTAGGAGCCATTTGTTGTGTGTTTCGGACTATGATTTTTTGCTGATTTTTAAACGTCATTTTCCAGGGCTCGATTTTCGTGCTCCGAAAAGTTTCATTTTTTTTTGAAATTTTAAGTTTTGGGAAGTCAAAAAATAATATATTAAGCACTTAGGAGACATTTTTTTTGTTTTTCGGACTCTGATTTTGCTGATTTTTAGACGTCATTTTTCAGGGCTCGATTTTCGTGCCCTGAAAAGTTTTATTTTTTTTGAAATTTTAAGTTTTTGGAAGTCAAGAAATAATATATTAAGAACTTATGAGCCATTTTTTAGTTTTTCGGACTTTGATTTTGCTGATTATTAGACGTCATTTTTCAGGGCTCGATTTTCGTGCCCCGAAAAGTTTCATTTTTTTTGAAATTCTAAGTTTTGGGAAGTCAAAACATATTATACTAAGCACTTAGGAGCCATTTGTTTTGTTTTTCGGACTCTTATTTTGCTGATTTTTAAACGTCATTTTTCAGGGCTCGATTTTCGGGCGCCGAAAAGTTTCATTTTTTTTTGAATTTTTATTTTTTGGGAAGTCAAAAAATATTATGCTAAGCACTTAGGAGCCATTTTTTTCATTTTCGGACTCTGATTTTGCTGATTTTTAGACGTCATTTTCCAGGGCTCGATTTTCGTGCGCCGAAAAGTTTCATTTTTTTTGAAATTTTAAGTTTTGGGAAGTCAAAAAATATTATACTAAGCACTTAGGAGCCATTTGTTTTATATTTCGGACTCTGATTTTGCTGATTTTTAGACGTCATTTTCCAAAGCTCGATTTCTGTGACCCGAAAAGTTTAATTTTTTTTGAAATTTTAAGTTTTCGAAGTCAAAAAATAATATATTAAGCACTTAGGAGACATTTTTTTTGTTTTTCGGACTATGATTTTGCTGATTTTTAAACGTCATTTTTCAGGGCTCGATTTTCGTGCGCCGAAAAGTTTCATTTTTTTTTGAAATTTTAAGTTTTGGGAAGTCAAAAAATATTATACTAAGCACTTAGGAGCCATTTGTTTTGTTTTTCGGACTCTGATTTTGCTGATTTTTAGACGTCATTTTTCAGGGCTCGATTTTCGTGCCCTGAAAAGTTTTATTTTTTTTGAAATTTTAAGTTTTGGGAAGTCAAGAAATAATATATTAAGAACTTATGAGCCATTTTTTAGTTTTTCGGACTCTGATTTTGCTGATTATTAGACGTCATTTTTCAGGGCTCGATTTTCGTGCCCCGAAAAGTTTCATTTTTTTTGAAATTTTAAGTTTTGGGAAGTCAAAACATATTATACTAAGCACTTAGGAGCCATTTGTTTTGTTTTTCGAACTCTGATTTTGCTGATTTTTAGACGTCATTTTCCAGGGCTCGATTTTCGTGCGCCGAAATGTTTCATTTTTTTTGAAATTTTATTTGTTGGGAAGTAAAAAAATATTATACTAAGCACTTAGGAGCCATTTGTTTTGTTTTTCGGACTCTGATTTTTTGCTGATTTTTAAACGTCATTTTCCAGGGCTCGATTTTCGTGCTCCGAAAAGTTTCATTTTTTTTTGAAATTTTAAGTTTTGGGAAGTCAAAAAATAATATATTAAGCACTTAGGAGACATTTTTTTTGTTTTTCGGACTCTGATTTTGCTGATTTTTAGACGTCATTTTTCAGGGCTCGATTTTCATGCGCCGAAAAGTTTCATTTTTTTTGAAATTTTATATTTTGGGAAGTCAAAAAATATTATGTTAAGCACTTAGGAGCCATTTGTTTTGTTTTTCGGAATCTAATTTTGCTGTTTTTTAGAGGTCATTTTCCAGGGATCGATTTTCGTGCGCCGAAAAGTTTCATATTTTTTGAAATTTTAAGTTTTGGGAAGTCAAAAAATATTATACTAAGCACTTAGTAGCCATTTGTTTCATTTTTCGGACTCTGATTTTGCTGATTTTTAGACGTCATTTTCCAAGGCTCGATTTCCGTGACCCGAAAAGTTTCATTTTTTTTTAAATTTTAAGTTTTCGAAGTAAAAAAATAATATATTAAGTACTTAAGAGACATTTTTTTTGTTTTTCGGACTATTATTTTGCTGATTTTTAAACGTCATTTTTCATGGCTCGATTTTCGTGCGCCGAAAAGTTTCATTTTTTTTGAAATTTTATGTTTTGGGAAGTCAAAAAATATTATGTTAAGCACTTAGGAGCCATTTTTTTGTTTTTCGGACTCTGATTTTGCTGATTTTTAGACGTTATTTTTCAGGGCTCGATTTTCGTGCGCCGAAAAGTTTCATTTTTTTTGAAATTTTAAGTTTTGGGAAGTCAAAAAATATTATACTAAGCACTTAGGAGCCATTTGTTTTGTTTTTCGGACTCTGATTTTGCTGATTTTTAGACGTCATTTTTCAGGGCCCGATTTCCGTCACCCGAAATGTTTCTTTTTTTTTGAAATTTTAAGTTTTGGGAAGTCAAAAAATAATATATTAAGCACTTATGAGCCATTTGTTTTGTTTTTCAGACTCTGATTTTGCTGATTTTACTGATTTTTAGACGTCATTTTTCAGGGCTCGATTTTCGGGCGCCGAAAAGTTTCATTTTTTTTTGAAATTTTATGTTTTGGGAAGTCAAAAAATATTATGTTAAGCACTTAGGAGCCATTTTTTTGTTTTTCGGACTCTGATTTTGCTGATTTTTAGACGTCATTTTTCAGGCTCGATTTTCGTGCGCCGAAAAGTTTCATTTTTTTTGAAATTTTAAGTTTTGGGAAGTCAAAAAATATTATACTAAGCACTTAGGAGCCATTTGTTTTATTTTTAGGACTCTGATTTTGCTGATTTTTAGACGTCATTTTCCAAGGCTCGATTTCCGTGACCCGAAAAGTTTCATTTTTTTTCAAATTTTAAGTTTTCGAAGTCAAAAAATAATATATTAAGCACTTAGGAGATTTTTTTTGTTTTTCGGACTATGATTTTGCTGATTTTTAAACGTCATTTTTCAAGGCTCGATTTTCGTGCCCCGAAAAGTTTCATTTTTTTTGAAATTTTATGTTTTGGGAAGTCAAAAAATATTATGTTAAGCACTTAGGAGCCATTTGTTTTGTTTTTAGGACTCTGATTTTGCTGATTTTTAGACGTCATTTTCCAAGGCTCGATTTTCGTGCGCCGAAAAATTTCATTTTTTTTGAAATTTTAAGTTTTGGGAAGTCAAAAAATATTATACTAAGCACTTAGGAGCCATTTGTTTTGTTTTTGGGACTCTGATTTTGCTGATTTTTAGACGTCATTTTTCAGGGCTCGATTTCCTTGCCCCGAAATGTTTCTTTTTTTTTTTGAAATTTTAAGTTTTGGGAAGTCAAAAAATAATATATTAAGCACTTATGATCCATTTGTTTTGTTTTTCGGACTCTGATTTTGCTAATTTTTAGACGTCATTTTTCAGGGCTCGATTTTCGTGCCTCGAAAAGTTTCATTTTTTTTGAAATTATATGTTTTGGGAAGTCAGAAAATATTATGTTAAGCACTTATGAGCCATTTGTTTTGTTTTTACAACTCTGATTTTGATGAATTTTAGACGTCATTTTCCAAGGCTCGATTTTCGTGCGCCGAAAAGTTTCATTTTTTTTGAAATTTTAAGTTTTGGGAAGTCAAAAAATATTATACTAAGCACTTAGGAGCCATTTGTTTTGTTTTTCGGACTCTGATTTTGCTGATTTTTGGACGTCATTTTTCAGGGCTCGATTTTCGTGCCCTGAAAAGTTTTATTTTTTTTGAAATTTTAAGTTTTGGGAAGTCAAGAAATAATATATTAAGAACTTATGAGCCATTTTTTAGTTTTTCGGACTCTGATTTTGCTGATTATTAGACGTCATTTTTCAGGGCTCGATTTTCGTGCCCCGAAAAGTTTCATTTTTTTTGAAATTTTAAGTTTTGGGAAGTCAAAACATATTATACTAAGCACTTAGGAGCCATTTGTTTTGTTTTTCGGACTCTGATTTTGCTGATTTTTGGACGTCATTTTCCAGGGCTCGATTTTCGTGCGCCGAAATGTTTCATTTTTTTTGAAATTTTGTGTTTTGGGAAGTAAAAAAATATTATACTAAGCACTTAGGAGCCATTTGTTTTGTTTTTCGGACTATGATTTTTTGCTGATTTTTAAACGTCATTTTCCAGGGCTCGATTTTCGTGCTCCGAAAAGTTTCATTTTTTTTTGAAATTTTATGTTTTGGGAAGTCAAAAAATATTATGCTAAGCACTTAGGAGCCATTTTTTTCATTTTCGGACTCTGATTTTGCTGATTTTTAGACGTCATTTTCCAGGGCTCGATTTTCGTGCGCCGAAAAGTTTCATTTTTTTTGAAATTTTAAGTTTTGGGAAGTCAAAAAATATTATACTAAGCACTTAGGAGCCATTTGTTTTATATTTCGGACTCTGATTTTGCTGATTTTTAGACGTCATTTTCCAAAGCTCGATTTCCGTGACCCGAAAAGTTTAATTTTTTTTGAAATTTTAAGTTTTCGAAGTCAAAAAATAATATATTAAGCACTTAGGAGACATTTTTTTTGTTTTTCGGACTATGATTTTGCTGATTTTTAAACGTCATTTTTCAGGGCTCGATTTTCGGGCGCCGAAAAGTTTCATTTTTTTTTGAAATTTTATGTTTTGGGAAGTCAAAAAATATTATGCTAAGCACTTAGGAGCCATTTTTGTCATTTTCGGACTCTGATTTTGCTGATTTTTAGACGTCATTTTCCAGGGCTCGATTTTCGTGCGCCGAAAAGTTTCATTTTTTTTGAAATTTTAAGTTTTGGGAAGTCAAAAAATATTATACTAAGCACTTAGGAGCCATTTGTTTTATATTTCGGACTCTGATTTTGCTGATTTTTAGACGTCATTTTCCAAAGCTCGATTTCCGTGACCCGAAAAGTTTAATTTTTTTTGAAATTTTAAGTTTTCGAAGTCAAAAAATAATATATTAAGCACTTAGGAGACATTTTTTTTGTTTTTCGGACTATGATTTTGCTGATTTTTAAACGTCATTTTTCAGGGCTCGATTTTCGTGCGCCGAAAAGTTTCATTTTTTTTTGAAATTTTAAGTTTTGGGAAGTCAAAAAATATTATACTAAGCACTTAGGAGCCATTTGTTTTGTTTTTCGGACTCTGATTTTGCTGAATTTTAGACGTCATTTTTCAGGGCTGGATTTTCGTGCCCTGAAAAGTTTTATTTTTTTTGAAATTTTAAGTTTTGGGAAGTCAAGAAATAATATATTAAGAACTTATGAGCCATTTTTTAGTTTTTCGGACTCTGATTTTGCTGATTATTAGACGTCATTTTTCAGGGCTCGATTTTCGTGCCCCGAAAAGTTTCATTTTTTTTGAAATTTTAAGTTTTGGGAAGTCAAAACATATTATACTAAGCACTTAGGAGCCATTTGTTTTGTTTTTCGGACTCTGATTTTGCTGATTTTTAGACGTCATTTTCCAGGGCTCGATTTTCGTGCGCCGAAATGTTTCATTTTTTTTGAAATTTTATGTTTTGGGAAGTAAAAAAATATTATACTAAGCACTTAGGAGCCATTTGTTTTGTTTTTCGGACTCTGATTTTTTGCTGATTTTTAAACGTCATTTTCCAGGGCTCGATTTTCGTGCTCCGAAAAGTTTCATTTTTTTTTGAAATTTTAAGTTTTGGGAAGTCAAAAAATAATATATTAAGCACTTAGGAGACATTTTTTTTGTTTTTCGGACTCTGATTTTGCTGATTTTTAGACGTCATTTTTCAGGGCTCGATTTTCATGCGCCGAAAAGTTTCATTTTTTTTGAAATTTTATATTTTGGGAAGTCAAAAAATATTATGTTAAGCAATTAGGAGCCATTTGTTTTGTTTTTCGGAATCTAATTTTGCTGTTTTTTAGAGGTCATTTTCCAGGGATCGATTTTCGTGCGCCGAAAAGTTTCATATTTTTTGAAATTTTAAGTTTTGGGAAGTCAAAAAATATTATACTAAGCACTTAGTAGCCATTTGTTTTATATTTCGGACTCTGATTTTGCTGATTTTTAGACGTCATTTTCCAAAGCTCGATTTCCGTGACCCGAAAAGTTTAATTTTTTTTGAAATTTTAAGTTTTCGAAGTCAAAAAATAATATATTAAGCACTTAGGAGACATTTTTTTTGTTTTTCGGACTTTGATTTTGCTGATTTTTAAACGTCATTTTTCAGGGCTCGATTTTCATGCGCCGAAAAGTTTCATTTTTTTTTGAAATTTTAAGTTTTGGGAAGTCAAAAAATATTATACTAAGCACTTAGGAGCCATTTGTTTTGTTTTTCGGACTCTGATTTTGCTGATTTTTAGACGTCATTTTTCAGGGCTCGATTTTCGTGCCCTGAAAAGTTTTATTTTTTTTGAAATTTTAAGTTTTGGGAAGTCAAGAAATAATATATTAAGAACTTATGAGCCATTTTTTAGTTTTTCGGACTCTGATTTTGCTGATTATTAGACGTCATTTTTCAGGGCTCGATTTTCATGCGCCGAAAAGTTTCATTTTTTTTGAAATTTTAAGTTTTGGGAAGTCAAAACATATTATACTAAGCACTTAGGAGCCATTTGTTTTGTTTTTCGGACTCTGATTTTGCTGATTTTTAGACGTCATTTTCCAGGGCTCGATTTTCGTGCGCCGAAATGTTTCATTTTTTTTGAAATTTTATGTTTTGGGAAGTAAAAAAATATTATACTAAGCACTTAGGAGCCATTTGTTTTGTTTTTCGGACTCTGATTTTTTGCTGATTTTTAAACGTCATTTTCCAGGGCTCGATTTTCGTGCTCCGAAAAGTTTCATTTTTTTTTGAAATTTTAAGTTTTGGGAAGTCAAAAAATAATATATTAAGCACTTAGGAGACATTTTTTTTGTTTTTCGGACTCTGATTTTGCTGATTTTTAGACGTCATTTTTCAGGGCTCGATTTTCATGCGCCGAAAAGTTTCATTTTTTTTGAAATTTTATATTTTGGGAAGTCAAAAAATATTATGTTAAGCACTTAGGAGCCATTTGTTTTGTTTTTCGGAATCTAATTTTGCTGTTTTTTAGAGGTCATTTTCCAGGGATCGATTTTCGTGCGCCGAAAAGTTTCATATTTTTTGAAATTTTAAGTTTTGGGAAGTCAAAAAATATTATACTAAGCACTTAGTAGCCATTTGTTTCATTTTTCGGACTCTGATTTTGCTGATTTTTAGACGTCATTTTCCAAGGCTCGATTTCCGTGACCCGAAAAGTTTCATTTTTTTTTAAATTTTAAGTTTTCGAAGTCAAAAAATAATATATTAAGTACTTAAGAGACATTTTTTTTGTTTTTCGGACTATTATTTTGCTGATTTTTAAACGTCATTTTTCATGGCTCGATTTTCGTGCGCCGAAAAGTTTCATTTTTTTTGAAATTTTATGTTTTGGGCAGTCAAAAAATATTATGTTAAGCACTTAGGAGCCATTTTTTTGTTTTTCGGACTCTGATTTTGCTGATTTTTAGACGTTATTTTTCAGGGCTCGATTTTCGTGCGCCGAAAAGTTTCATTTTTTTTGAAATTTTAAGTTTTGGGAAGTCAAAAAATATTATACTAAGCACTTAGGAGCCATTTGTTTTGTTTTTGGGACTCTGATTTTGCTGATTTTTAGACGTCATTTTTCAGGGCTCGATTTCCGTGACCCGAAATGTTTCTTTTTTTTTGAAATTTTAAGTTTTGGGAAGTCAAAAAATAATATATTAAGCACTTATGAGCCATTTGTTTTGTTTTTCAGACTCTGATTTTGCTGATTTTACTGATTTTTAGACGTCATTTTTCAGGGCTCGATTTTCGGGCGCCGAAAAGTTTCATTTTTTTTTGAAATTTTATGTTTTGGGAAGTCAAAAAATATTATGTTAAGCACTTAGGAGCCATTTTTTTGTTTTTCGGACTCTGATTTTGCTGATTTTTAGACGTCATTTTTCAGGCTCGATTTTCGTGCGCCGAAAAGTTTCATTTTTTTTGAAATTTTAAGTTTTGGGAAGTCAAAAAATATTATACTAAGCACTTAGGAGCCATTTGTTTTGTTTTTCGGACTCTGATTTTGCTGAATTTTAGACGTCATTTTTCAGGGCTCGATTTTCGTGCCCTGAAAAGTTTTATTTTTTTTGAAATTTTAAGTTTTGGGAAGTCAAGAAATAATATATTAAGAACTTATGAGCCATTTTTTAGTTTTTCGGACTCTGATTTTGCTGATTATTAGACGTCATTTTTCAGGGCTCGATTTTCGTGCCCCGAAAAGTTTCATTTTTTTTGAAATTTTAAGTTTTGGGAAGTCAAAACATATTATACTAAGCACTTAGGAGCCATTTGTTTTGTTTTTCGGACTCTGATTTTGCTGATTTTTAGACGTCATTTTCCAGGGCTCGATTTTCGTGC
Organism: Penstemon davidsonii; assembly: GCA_034814905.1. Lineage (NCBI taxonomy): Eukaryota > Viridiplantae > Streptophyta > Magnoliopsida > Lamiales > Plantaginaceae > Penstemon > Penstemon davidsonii. Next base: position 16,187 of record JAYDYQ010001564.1, read on the forward strand.
GCCGAAATGTTTCATTTTTTTTGAAATTTTATGTTTTGGGAAGTAAAAAAATATTATACTAAGCACTTAGGAGCCATTTGTTTTGTTTTTCGGACTCTGATTTTTTGCTGATTTTTAAACGTCATTTTCCAGGGCTCGATTTTCGTGCTCCGAAAAGTTTCATTTTTTTTTGAAATTTTAAGTTTTGGGAAGTCAAAAAATAATATATTAAGCACTTAGGAGACATTTTTTTTGTTTTTCGGACTCTGATTTTGCTGATTTTTAGACGTCATTTTTCAGGGCTCGATTTTCATGCGCCGAAAAGTTTCATTTTTTTTGAAATTTTATATTTTGGGAAGTCAAAAAATATTATGTTAAGCACTTAGGAGCCATTTGTTTTGTTTTTCGGAATCTAATTTTGCTGTTTTTTAGAGGTCATTTTCCAGGGATCGATTTTCGTGCGCCGAAAAGTTTCATATTTTTTGAAATTTTAAGTTTTGGGAAGTCAAAAAATATTATACTAAGCACTTAGTAGCCATTTGTTTCATTTTTCGGACTCTGATTTTGCTGATTTTTAGACGTCATTTTCCAAGGCTCGATTTCCGTGACCCGAAAAGTTTCATTTTTTTTTAAATTTTAAGTTTTCGAAGTCAAAAAATAATATATTAAGTACTTAAGAGACATTTTTTTTGTTTTTCGGACTATTATTTTGCTGATTTTTAAACGTCATTTTTCATGGCTCGATTTTCGTGCGCCGAAAAGTTTCATTTTTTTTGAAATTTTATGTTTCGGGAAGTCAAAAAATATTATGTTAAGCACTTAGGAGCCATTTTTTTGTTTTTCGGACTCTGATTTTGCTGATTTTTAGACGTTATTTTTCAGGGCTCGATTTTCGTGCGCCGAAAAGTTTCATTTTTTTTGAAATTTTAAGTTTTGGGAAGTCAAAAAATATTATACTAAGCACTTAGGAGCCATTTGTTTTGTTTTTGGGACTCTGATTTTGCTGATTTTTAGACGTCATTTTTCAGGGCTCGATTTCCGTGACCCGAAATGTTTCTTTTTTTTTGAAATTTTAAGTTTTGGGAAGTCAAAAAATAATATATTAAGCACTTATGAGCCATTTGTTTTGTTTTTCAGACTCTGATTTTGCTGATTTTACTGATTTTTAGACGTCATTTTTCAGGGCTCGATTTTCGGGCGCCGAAAAGTTTCATTTTTTTTGAAATTTTATGTTTTGGGAAGTCAAAAAATATTATGTTAAGCACTTAGGAGCCATTTTTTTGTTTTTCGGACTCTGATTTTGCTGATTTTTAGACGTCATTTTTCAGGCTCGATTTTCGTGCGCCGAAAAGTTTCATTTTTTTTGAAATTTTAAGTTTTGGGAAGTCAAAAAATATTATACTAAGCACTTAGGAGCCATTTGTTTTATTTTTAGGACTCTGATTTTGCTGATTTTTAGACGTCATTTTCCAAGGCTCGATTTCCGTGACCCGAAAAGTTTCATTTTTTTTAAAATTTTAAGTTTTCGAAGTCAAAAAATAATATATTAAGCACTTAGGAGATTTTTTTTGTTTTTCGGACTATGATTTTGCTGATTTTTAAACGTCATTTTTCAAGGCTCGATTTTCGTGCCCCGAAAAGTTTCATTTTTTTTGAAATTTTATGTTTTGGGAAGTCAAAAAATATTATGTTAAGCACTTAGGAGCCATTTGTTTTGTTTTTAGGACTCTGATTTTGCTGATTTTTAGACGTCATTTTCCAAGGCTCGATTTTCGTGCGCCGAAAAATTTCATTTTTTTTGAAATTTTAAGTTTTGGGAAGTCAAAAAATATTATACTAAGCACTTAGGAGCCATTTGTTTTGTTTTTGGGACTCTGATTTTGCTGATTTTTAGACGTCATTTTTCAGGGCTCGATTTCCTTGCCCCGAAATGTTTCTTTTTTTTTTTGAAATTTTAAGTTTTGGGAAGTCAAAAAATAATATATTAAGCACTTATGATCCATTTGTTTTGTTTTTCGGACTCTGATTTTGCTAATTTTTAGACGTCATTTTTCAGGGCTCGATTTTCGTGCCTCGAAAAGTTTCATTTTTTTTGAAATTATATGTTTTGGGAAGTCAGAAAATATTATGTTAAGCACTTATGAGCCATTTGTTTTGTTTTTACAACTCTGATTTTGATGAATTTTAGACGTCATTTTCCAAGGCTCGATTTTCGTGCGCCGAAAAGTTTCATTTTTTTTGAAATTTTAAGTTTTGGGAAGTCAAAAAATATTATACTAAGCACTTAGGAGCCATTTGTTTTGTTTTTCGGACTCTGATTTTGCTGATTTTTGGACGTCATTTTTCAGGGCTCGATTTTCGTGCCCTGAAAAGTTTTATTTTTTTTGAAATTTTAAGTTTTGGGAAGTCAAGAAATAATATATTAAGAACTTATGAGCCATTTTTTAGTTTTTCGGACTCTGATTTTGCTGATTATTAGACGTCATTTTTCAGGGCTCGATTTTCGTGCCCCGAAAAGTTTCATTTTTTTTGAAATTTTAAGTTTTGGGAAGTCAAAACATATTATACTAAGCACTTAGGAGCCATTTGTTTTGTTTTTCGGACTCTGATTTTGCTGATTTTTGGACGTCATTTTCCAGGGCTCGATTTTCGTGCGCCGAAATGTTTCATTTTTTTTGAAATTTTGTGTTTTGGGAAGTAAAAAAATATTATACTAAGCACTTAGGAGCCATTTGTTTTGTTTTTCGGACTATGATTTTTTGCTGATTTTTAAACGTCATTTTCCAGGGCTCGATTTTCGTGCTCCGAAAAGTTTCATTTTTTTTTGAAATTTTATGTTTTGGGAAGTCAAAAAATATTATGCTAAGCACTTAGGAGCCATTTTTTTCATTTTCGGACTCTGATTTTGCTGATTTTTAGACGTCATTTTCCAGGGCTCGATTTTCGTGCGCCGAAAAGTTTCATTTTTTTTGACATTTTATGTTTTGGGAAGTCAAAAAATATTATACTAAGCACTTAGGAGCCATTTGTTTTATATTTCGGACTCTGATTTTGCTGATTTTTAGACGTCATTTTCCAAAGCTGGATTTCCGTGACCCGAAAAGTTTAATTTTTTTTGAAATTTTAAGTTTTCGAAGTCAAAAAATAATATATTAAGCACTTAGGAGACATTTTTTTTGTTTTTCGGACTATGATTTTGCTGATTTTTAAACGTCATTTTTCAGGGCTCGATTTTCGGGCGCCGAAAAGTTTCATTTTTTTTTGAAATTTTATGTTTTGGGAAGTCAAAAAATATTATGCTAAGCACTTAGGAGCCATTTTTTTCATTTTCGGACTCTGATTTTGCTGATTTTTAGACGTCATTTTCCAGGGCTCGATTTTCGTGCGCCGAAAAGTTTCATTTTTTTTGAAATTTTAAGTTTTGGGAAGTCAAAAAATATTATACTAAGCACTTAGGAGCCATTTGTTTTATATTTCGGACTCTGATTTTGCTGATTTTTAGACGTCATTTTCCAAAGCTCGATTTCCGTGACCCGAAAAGTTTAATTTTTTTTGAAATTTTAAGTTTTCGAAGTCAAAAAATAATATATTAAGCACTTAGGAGACATTTTTTTTGTTTTTCGGACTATGATTTTGCTGATTTTTAAACGTCATTTTTCAGGGCTCGATTTTCGTGCGCCGGAAAGTTTCATTTTTTTTTGAAATTTTAAGTTTTGGGAAGTCAAAAAATATTATACTAAGCACTTAGGAGCCATTTGTTTTGTTTTTCGGACTCTGATTTTGCTGAATTTTAGACGTCATTTTTCAGGGCTCGATCTTCGTGCCCTGAAAAGTTTTATTTTTTTTGAAATTTTAAGTTTTGGGAAGTCAAGAAATAATATATTAAGAACTTATGAGCCATTTTTTAGTTTTTCGGACTCTGATTTTGCTGATTATTAGACGTCATTTTTCAGGGCTCGATTTTCGTGCCCCGAAAAGTTTCATTTTTTTTGAAATTTTAAGTATTGGGAAGTCAAAACATATTATACTAAGCACTTAGGAGCCATTTGTTTTGTTTTTCGGACTCTGATTTTGCTGATTTTTAGACGTCATTTTCCAGGGCTCGATTTTCGTGCGCCGAAATGTTTCATTTTTTTTGAAATTTTATGTTTTGGGAAGTAAAAAAATATTATACTAAGCACTTAGGAGCCATTTGTTTTGTTTTTCGGACTCTGATTTTTTGCTGATTTTTAAACGTCATTTTCCAGGGCTCGATTTTCGTGCTCCGAAAAGTTTCATTTTTTTTTGAAATTTTAAGTTTTGGGAAGTCAAAAAATAATATATTAAGCACTTAGGAGACATTTTTTTTGTTTTTCGGACTCTGATTTTGCTGATTTTTAGACGTCATTTTTCAGGGCTCGATTTTCATGCGCCGAAAAGTTTCATTTTTTTTGAAATTTTATATTTTGGGAAGTCAAAAAATATTATGTTAAGCACTTAGGAGCCATTTGTTTTGTTTTTCGGAATCTAATTTTGCTGTTTTTTAGAGGTCATTTTCCAGGGATCGATTTTCGTGCGCCGAAAAGTTTCATATTTTTTGAAATTCTAAGTTTTGGGAAGTCAAAAAATATTATACTAAGCACTTATGAGCCATTTATTTTATATTTCGGACTCTGATTTTGCTGATTTTTAGACGTCATTTTCCAAAGCTCGATTTCCGTGACCCGAAAAGTTTAATTTTTTTTGAAATTTTAAGTTTTCGAAGTCAAAAAATAATATATTAAGCACTTAGGAGACATTTTTTTTGTTTTTCGGACTATGATTTTGCTGATTTTTAAACGTCATTTTTCAGGGCTCGATTTTCATGCGCCGAAAAGTTTCATTTTTTTTTGAAATTTTAAGTTTTGGGAAGTCAAAAAATATTATACTAAGCACTTAGGAGCCATTTGTTTTGTTTTTCGGACTCTGATTTTGCTGATTTTTGGACGTCATTTTTCAGGGCTCGATTTTCGTGCCCTGAAAAGTTTTATTTTTTTTGAAATTTTAAGTTTTGGGAAGTCAAGAAATAATATATTAAGAACTTATGAGCCATTTTTTAGTTTTTCGGACTCTGATTTTGCTGATTATTGGACGTCATTTTTCAGGGCTCGATTTTCGTGCCCCGAAGAGTTTCATTTTTTTTGAAATTTTAAGTTTTGGGAAGTCAAAACATATTATACTAAGCACTTAGGAGCCATTTGTTTTGTTTTTCGGACTCTGATTTTGCTGATTTTTAGACGTCATTTTCCAGGGCTCGATTTTCGTGCGCCGAAATGTTTCATTTTTTTTGAAATTTTATGTTTTGGGAAGTAAAAAAATATTATACTAAGCACTTAGGAGCCATTTGTTTTGTTTTTCGGACTCTGATTTTTTGCTGATTTTTAAACGTCATTTTCCAGGGCTCGATTTTCGTGCTCCGAAAAGTTTCATTTTTTTTTGAAATTTTAAGTTTTGGGAAGTCAAAAAATAATATATTAAGCACTTAGGAGACATTTTTTTTGTTTTTCGGACTCTGATTTTGCTGATTTTTAGACGTCATTTTTCAGGGCTCGATTTTCATGCGCCGAAAAGTTTCATTTTTTTTGAAATTTTATATTTTGGGAAGTCAAAAAATATTATGTTAAGCACTTAGGAGCCATTTGTTTTGTTTTTCGGAATCTAATTTTGCTGTTTTTTAGAGGTCATTTTCCAGGGATCGATTTTCGTGCGCCGAAAAGTTTCATATTTTTTGAAATTTTAAGTTTTGGGAAGTCAAAAAATATTATACTAAGCACTTAGTAGCCATTTGTTTCATTTTTCAGACTCTGATTTTGCTGATTTTTAGACGTCGTTTTCTAAGGCTCGATTTCCGTGACCCGAAAAGTTTCTTTTTTTTTTAAATTTTAAGTTTTCGAAGTCAAAAAATAATATATTAAGTACTTAAGAGACATTTTTTTTGTTTTTCGGACTATTATTTTGCTGATTTTTAAACGTCATTTTTCATGGCTCGATTTTCGTGCGCCGAAAAGTTTCATTTTTTTTGAAATTTTATGTTTTGGGAAGTCAAAAAATAATAGGTTAAGCACTTAGGAGCCATTTTTTTGTTTTTCGGCCCCTGATTTCGCTTATTTTTGGACGTTCTTTTTCAGGGCTCGATTTTCGTGCGCCGAAAAGTTTCATTTTTTTTGAAATTTTAAGTATTGGGAAGTCAAAAAATATTATACTAAACACTTAGGAGCCATTTGTTTTGTTTTTGGGACTCTGATTTTGCTGATTTTTAGACGTCATTTTTCAGGGCTCGATTTCCGTGACCCGAAATGTTTCTTTTTTTTTGAAATTTTAAGTTTTGGGAAGTCAAAAAATAATATATTAAGCACTTATGAGCCATTTGTTTTGTTTTTCAGACTCTGATTTTGCTGATTTTACTGATTTTTAGACGTCATTTTTCAGGGCTCGATTTTCGGGCGCCGAAAAGTTTCAATTTTTTTTGAAATTTTATGTTTTGGGAAGTCAAAAAATATTATGTTAAGCACTTAGGAGCCATTTTTTTGTTTTTCGGACTTTTATTTTGCTGATTTTTAAACGTCATTTTTCATGGCTCGATTTTCGTGCGCCGAAAAGTTTCATTTTTTTTGAAATTTTAAGTTTTGGGAAGTCAAAAAATATTATACTAAGCACTTAGGAGCCATTTGTTTTATTTTTAGGACTCTGATTTTGCTGATTTTTAGACGTCATTTTCCAAGGCTCGATTTCCGTGACCCGAAAAGTTTCATTTTTTTTCAAATTTTAAGTTTTCGAAGTCAAAAAATAATATATTAAGCACTTAGGAGATTTTTTTTGTTTTTCGGACTATGGTTTTGCTGATGTTGAAACGTAATTTTTCAAGGCTCGATTTTCGTGCCCCGAAAAGTTTCATTTTTTTTGAAATTTTATGTTTTGGGAAGTCAAGAAATAATATATTAAGAACTTATGAGCCATTTTTTAGTTTTTCGGACTCTGATTTTGCTGATTATTAGACGTCATTTTTCAGGGCTCGATTTTCGTGCCCCGAAAAGTTTCATTTTTTTTGAAATTTTAAGTTTTGGGAAGTCAAAACATATTATACTAAGCACTTAGGAGCCATTTGTTTTATATTTCGGACTCTGATTTTGCTGATTTTTAGACGTCATTTTCCAAAGCTCGATTTCCGTGACCCGAAAAGTTTAATTTTTTTTGAAATTTTAAGTTTTCGAAGTCAAAAAATAATATATTAAGCACTTAGGAGACATTTTTTTTGTTTTTCGGACTATGATTTTGCTGATTTTTAAACGTCATTTTTCAGGGCTCGATTTTCGGGCGCCGAAAAGTTTCATTTTTTTTTGAAATTTTATGTTTTGGGAAGTCAAAAAATATTATGCTAAGCACTTAGGAGCCATTTTTTTCATTTTCGGACTCTGATTTTGCTGATTTTTAGACGTCATTTTCCAGGGCTCGATTTTCGTGCGCCGAAAAGTTTCATTTTTTTTGAAATTTTAAGTTTTGGGAAGTCAAAAAATATTATACTAAGCACTTAGGAGCCATTTGTTTTATATTTCGGACTCTGATTTTGCTGATTTTTAGACGTCATTTTCCAAAGCTCGATTTCCGTGACCCGAAAAGTTTTTTTTTGAAATTTTAAGTTTTCGAAGTCAAAAAATAATATATTAATCACTTAGGAGACATTTTTTTTGTTTTTCGGACTATGATTTTGCTGATTTTTAAACGTCATTTTTCATGGCTCGATTTTCGTGCGCCGAAAAGTTTCATTTTTTTTAGAAATTTTAAGTTTTGGGAAGTCAAAAAATATTATATTAAGCACTTAGGAGCCATTTGTTTTGTTTTTCGGACTCTTATTTAGCTGATTTTTAGATGTCATTTTTCAGGGCTCGATTTTCGTGCGCCGAAAAGTTTCATTTTTTTTGAAATTTTAAGTTTTGGGAAGTCAAGAAATAATATATTAAGAACTTATGAGCCATTTTTTAGTTTTTCGGACTCTGATTTTGCTGATTATTAGACGTCATTTTTCAGGGCTCGATTTTCGTGCCCCGAAAAGTTTCCTTTTTTTTTAAAATTTAAGTTTTGGGAAGTCAAAACATATTATACTAAGCACTTAGGAGCCATTTGTTTTGTTTTTTGGACTCTGATTTTGCTGATTTTTAGACGTCATTTTTCAGGGCTCGATTTCCGTGACCCGAAATGTTTCTTTTTTTTTGAAATTTTAAGTTTTCGAAGTCAAAAAATAATATAATAAGAATTTAGTTGACCTTTTTTTTGTTTTTCGGACTATGATTTTGCTGATTTTTAAACGTCATTTTTCAGGGCTCGATTTTCGGGCGCCGAAAAGTTTCAATTTTTTTTGAAATTTTATGTTTTGGGAAGTCAAAAAATATTATGTTAAGCACTTAGGAGCCATTTTTTTGTTTTTCGGACTCTGATTTTGCTGATTTTTAGACGTCATTTTTCAGGCTCGATTTTCGTGCGCCGAAAAGTTTCATTTTTTTTGAAATTTTAAGTTTTGGGAAGTCAAAAAATATTATACTAAGCACTTAGGAGCCATTTGTTTTATTTTTAGGACTCTGATTTTGCTGATTTTTAGACGTCATTTTCCAAGGCTCGATTTCCGTGACCCGAAAAGTTTCATTTTTTTTCAAATTTTAAGTTTTCGAAGTCAAAAAATAATATATTAAGCACTAAGGAGATTTTTTTTGTTTTTCGGACTATGATTTTGCTGATTTTTAAACGTAATTTTTCAAGGCTCGATTTTCGTGCCCCGAAAAGTTTCATTTTTTTTGAAATTTTATGTTTTGGGAAGTCAAGAAATAATATATTAAGAACTTATGAGCCATTTTTTAGTTTTTCGGACTCTGATTTTGCTGATTATTAGACGTCATTTTTCAGGGCTCGATTTTCGTGCCCCGAAAAGTTTCATTTTTTTTGAAATTTTAAGTTTTGGGAAGTCAAAACATATTATACTAAGCACTTAGGAGCCATTTGTTTTATATTTCGGACTCTGATTTTGCTGATTTTTAGACGTCATTTTCCAAAGCTCGATTTCCGTGACCCGAAAAGTTTAATTTTTTTTGAAATTTTAAGTTTTCGAAGTCAAAAAATAATATATTAAGCACTTAGGAGACATTTTTTTTGTTTTTCGGACTATGATTTTGCTGATTTTTAAACGTCATTTTTCAGGGCTCGATTTTCGGGCGCCGAAAAGTTTCATTTTTTTTTGAAATTTTATGTTTTGGGAAGTCAAAAAATATTATGCTAAGCACTTAGGAGCCATTTTTTTCATTTTCGGACTCTGATTTTGCTGATTTTTAGACGTCATTTTCCAGGGCTCGATTTTCGTGCGCCGAAAAGTTTCATTTTTTTTGAAATTTTAAGTTTTGGGAAGTCAAAAAATATTATACTAAGCACTTAGGAGCCATTTGTTTTATATTTCGGACTCTGATTTTGCTGATTTTTAGACGTCATTTTCCAAAGCTCGATTTCCGTGACCCGAAAAGTTTAATTTTTTTTGAAATTTTAAGTTTTCGAAGTCAAAAAATAATATATTAAGCACTTAGGAGACATTTTTTTTGTTTTTCGGACTATGATTTTGCTGATTTTTAAACGTCATTTTTCAGGGCTCGATTTTCGTGCGCCGAAAAGTTTCATTTTTTTTTGAAATTTTAAGTTTTGGGAAGTCAAAAAATATTATACTAAGCACTTAGGAGCCATTTGTTTTGTTTTTCGGACTCTGATTTTGCTGATTTTTCGACGTCATTTTTCAGGGCTCGATTTTCGTGCCCTGAAAAGTTTTATTTTTTTTGAAATTTTATGTTTTGGGAAGTCAAGAAATAATATATTAAGAACTTATGAGCCATTTTTTAGTTTTTCGGACTCTGATTTTGCTGATTATTAGACTTCTTTTTTAAGGGTTCGTTTTTCTTGCCCCCAAAAGTTTAATTTTTTTTGAAATTTTAAGTTTTGGGAAGTCAAAACATATTATACTAAGCACTTAGGAGCCATTTGTTTTGTTTTTCGGACTCTGATTTTGCTTATTTTTAGACGTCATTTTCCAGGGCTCGATTTTCGTGCGCCGATATGTTTCATTTTTTTTGAAATTTTATGTTTTGGGAAGTAAAAAAATATTATACTAAGCACTTAGGAGCCATTTGTTTTGTTTTTCGGACTCTGATTTTTTGCTGATTTTTAAACGTCATTTTCCAGGGCTCGATTTTCGTGCTCCGAAAAGTTTCATTTTTTTTTGAAATTTTAAGTTTTGGGAAGTCAAAAAATAATATATTAAGCACTTAGGAGACATTTTTTTTGTTTTTCGGACTCTGATTTTGCTGATTTTTAGACGTCATTTTTCAGGGCTCGATTTTCATGCGCCGAAAAGTTTCATTTCTTTTGAAATTTTATATTTTGGGAAGTCAAAAAATATTATGTTAAGCACTTAGGAGCCATTTGTTTTGTTTTTCGGAATCTAATTTTGCTGTTTTTTAGAGGTCATTTTCCAGGGATCGATTTTCGTGCGCCGAAAAGTTTCATATTTTTTGAAATTTTAAGTTTTGGGAAGTCAAAAAATATTATACTAAGCACTTAGTAGCCATTTGTTTAATTTTTCGGACTCTGATTTTGCTGATTTTTAGACGTCATTTTCCAAGGCTCGATTTCCGTGACCCGAAAAGTTTCATTTTTTTTTAAATTTTAAGTTTTCGAAGTCAAAAAATAATATATTAAGTACTTAAGAGACATTTTTTTTGTTTTTCGGACTATTATTTTGCTGATTTTTAAACGTCATTTTTCATGGCTCGATTTTCGTGCGCCGAAAAGTTTCATTTTTTTTGAAATTTTATGTTTTGGGAAGTCAAAAAATATTATGTTAAGCACTTAGGAGCCATTTTTTTGTTTTTCGGACTCTGATTTTGCTGATTTTTAGACGTTATTTTTCAGGGCTCGATTTTCGTGCGCCGAAAAGTTTCATTTTTTTTGAAATTTTAAGTTTTGGGAAGTCAAAAAATATTATACTAAGCACTTAGGAGCCATTTGTTTTGTTTTTTGGACTCTGATTTTGCTGATTTTTAGACGTCATTTTTCAGGGCTCGATTTCCGTGACCCGAAATGTTTCTTTTTTTTTGAAATTTTAAGTTTTGGGAAGTCAAAAAATAATATATTAAGCACTTATGAGCCATTTGTTTTGTTTTTCAGACTCTGATTTTGCTGATTTTACTGATTTTTAGACGTCATTTTTCAGGGCTCGATTTTCGGGCGCCGAAAAGTTTCAATTTTTTTTGAAATTTTATGTTTTGGGAAGTCAAAAAATATTATGTTAAGCACTTAGGAGCCATTTTTTTGTTTTTCGGACTCTGATTTTGCTGATTTTTAGACGTCATTTTTCAGGCTCGATTTTCGTGCGCCGAAAAGTTTCATTTTTTTTGAAATTTTAAGTTTTGGGAAGTCAAAAAATATTATACTAAGCACTTAGGAGCCATTTGTTTTATTTTTAGGACTCTGATTTTGCTGATTTTTAGACGTCATTTTCCAAGGCTCGATTTCCGTGACCCGAAAAGTTTCATTTTTTTTCAAATTTTAAGTTTTCGAAGTCAAAAAATAATATATTAAGCACTTAGGAGATTTTTTTTGTTTTTCGGACTATGATTTTGCTGATTTTTAAACGTAATTTTTCAAGGCTCGATTTTCGTGCCCCGAAAAGTTTCATTTTTTTTGAAATTTTATGTTTTGGGAAGTCAAAAAATATTATGTTAAGCACTTAGGAGCCATTTGTTTTGTTTTTAGGACTCTGATTTTGCTGATTTTTAGACGTCATTTTCCAAGGCTCGATTTTCGTGCGCCGAAAAATTTCATTTTTTTTGAAATTTTAAGTTTTGGGAAGTCAAAAAATATTATACTAAGCACTTAGGAGCCATTTGTTTTGTTTTTGGGACTCTGATTTTGCTGATTTTTAGACGTCATTTTTCAGGGCTCGATTTCCTTGCCCCGAAATGTTTCTTTTTTTTTTTGAAATTTTAAGTTTTGGGAAGTCAAAAAATAATATATTAAGCACTTATGATCCATTTGTTTTGTTTTTCGGACTCTGATTTTGCTAATTTTTAGACGTCATTTTTCAGGGCTCGATTTTCGTGCCTCGAAAAGTTTCATTTTTTTTGAAATTATATGTTTTGGGAAGTCAGAAAATATTATGTTAAGCACTTATGAGCCATTTGTTTTGTTTTTACAACTCTGATTTTGATGAATTTTAGACGTCATTTTCCAAGGCTCGATTTTCGTGCGCCGAAAAGTTTCATTTTTTTTGAAATTTTAAGTTTTGGGAAGTCAAAAAATATTATACTAAGCACTTAGGAGCCATTTGTTTTGTTTTTCGGACTCTGATTTTGCTGATTTTTGGACGTCATTTTTCTGGGCTCGATTTTCGTGCCCTGAAAAGTTTTATTTTTTTTGAAATTTTAAGTTTTGGGAAGTCAAGAAATAATATATTAAGAACTTATGAGCCATTTTTTAGTTTTTCGGACTCTGATTTTGCTGATTATTAGACGTCATTTTTCAGGGCTCGATTTTCGTGCCCCGAAAAGTTTCATTTTTTTTGAAATTTTAAGTTTTGGGAAGTCAAAACATATTATACTAAGCACTTAGGAGCCATTTGTTTTGTTTTTCGGACTCTGATTTTGCTGATTTTTAGACGTCATTTTCCAGGGCTCGATTTTCGTGCGCCGAAATGTTTCATTTTTTTTGAAATTTTGTGTTTTGTGAAGTAAAAAAATATTATACTAAGCACTTAGGAGCCATTTGTTTTGTTTTTCGGACTATGATTTTTTGCTGATTTTTAAACGTCATTTTCCAGGGCTCGATTTTCGTGCTCCGAAAAGTTTCATTTTTTTTTGAAATTTTAAGTTTTGGGAAGTCAAAAAATAATATATTAAGCACTTAGGAGACATTTTTTTTGTTTTTCGGACTCTGATTTTGCTGATTTTTAGACGTCATTTTTCAGGGCTCGATTTTCGTGCCCTGAAAAGTTTTATTTTTTTTGAAATTTTAAGTTTTTGGAAGTCAAGAAATAATATATTAAGAACTTATGAGCCATTTTTTAGTTTTTCGGACTTTGATTTTGCTGATTATTAGACGTCATTTTTCAGGGCTCGATTTTCGTGCCCCGAAAAGTTTCATTTTTTTTGAAATTTTAAGTTTTGGGAAGTCAAAACATATTATACTAAGCACTTAGGAGCCATTTGTTTTGTTTTTCGCTCTCTGATTTTGCTGATTTTTAAACGTCATTTTTCAGGGCTCGATTTTCGGGCGCCGAAAAGTTTCATTTTTTTTTGAAATTTTATGTTTTGGGAAGTCAAAAAATATTATGCTAAGCACTTAGGAGCCATTTTTTTCATTTTCGGACTCTGATTTTGCTGATTTTTAGACGTCATTTTCCAGGGCTCTATTTTCGTGCGCCGAAAAGTTTCATTTTTTTTGAAATTTTAAGTTTTGGGAAGTCAAAAAATATTATACTAAGCACTTAGGAGCCATTTGCTTAATATTTCGGACTCTTACCGTGCTGCTTTTTAGACGTCATTTTTCAGGGCTCGGTTTTCTTGCGCAGAAAAGTTTTATTTTTTTTGAAATTTTAAGTTGTGGGAGGTCAAGAAATAATATATTAAGAACTTATGAGCCATTTTTTAGTTTTTCGGACTCTGATTTTGCTGATTATTAGACGTCATTTTTCAGGGCTCGATTTTCGTGCCCCGAAAAGTTTCATTTTTTTTGAAATTTTAAGTTTTGGGAAGTCAAAACATATTATACTAAGCACTTAGGAGCCATTTGTTTTGTTTTTCGGACTCTTATTTTGCTGATTTTTAAACGTCATTTTTCAGGGCTCGATTTTCGGGCGCCGAAAAGTTTCATTTTTTTTTGAAATTTTATGTTTTGGGAAGTCAAAAAATATTATGCTAAGCACTTAGGAGCCATTTTTTTCATTTTCGGACTCTGATTTTGCTGATTTTTAGACGTCATTTTCCAGGGCTCGATTTTCGTGCGCCGAAAAGTTTCATTTTTTTTGAAATTTTAAGTTTTGGGAAGTCAAAAAATATTATACTAAGCACTTAGTAGCCGTTTTTTTTATATTTCGGACTTTGATTTTGCTGATTTTTAGACGTCATTTTTCAGGGCTCGATTTTCGTGCCCTGAAAAGTTTTATTTTTTTTGAAATTTTAAGTTTTGGGAAGTCAAGAAATAATATATTAAGAACTTATGAGCCATTTTTTAGTTTTTCGGACTCTGATTTTGCTGATTATTAGACGTCATTTTTCAGGGCTCGATTTTCGTGCCCCGAAAAGTTTCATTTTTTTTGAAATTTTAAGTTTTCGGACGTCCAAACCTATTATACTAAGCACTTAGGAGCCATTTGTTTTGTTTTTCGGACTCTGATTTTGCTGATTTTTAAACGTCATTTTCCAGGGCTCGATTTTCGGGCGCCGAAAAGTTTCATTTTTTTTTGAAATTTTATGTTTTGGGAAGTCAAAAAATATTATGCTAAGCACTTAGGAGCCATTTTTTTCATTTTCGGACTCTGATTTTGCTGATTTTTAGACGTCATTTTCCAGGGCTCGATTTTCGTGCGCCGAAAAGTTTCATTTTTTTTGAAAGTCTAAGTTTTGGGAAGTCAAAAAATATTATACTAAGCACTTAGGAGCCATTTGTTTTATATTTCGGACTCTGATTTTGCTGATTTTTAGACGTCATTTTCCAAAGCTCGATTTCCGTGACCCGAAAAGTTTAATTTTTTTTGAAATTTTAAGTTTTCGAAGTCAAAAAATAATATATTAAGCACTTAGGAGACATTTTTTTTGTTTTTCGGACTATGATTTTGCTGATTTTTAAACGTCATTTTTCAGGGCTCGATCTTCGTGCGCCGAAAAGTTTCATTTTTTTTTTGGAATTTTAAGTTTTGGGAAGTCAAAAAATATTATACTAAGCACTTAGGAGCCATTTGTTTTGTTTTTCGGACTCTGATTTTGCTGATTTTTAGACGTCATTTTCCAGGGCTCGATTTTCGTGCCCTGAAAAGTTTTATTTTTTTTGAAATTTTAAGTTTTGGGAAGTCAAGAAATAATATATTAAGAACTTATGAGCCATTTTTTAGTTTTTCGGACTCTGATTTTGCTGATTATTAGACGTCATTTTTCAGGGCTCGATTTTCGTGCCCCGAAAAGTTTCATTTTTTTTGAAATTTTAAGTTTTGGGAAGTCAAAAAATATTATACTAAGCACTTAGGAGCCATTTGTTTTGTTTTTGGGACTCTGATTTTGCTGATTTTTAGACGTCATTTTTCAGCGCTCGATTTCCGTGACCCGAAATGTTTCTTTTTTTTTGAAATTTTAAGTTTTGGGAAGTCAAAAAATAATATATTAAGCACTTAGGAGACATTTTTTTTGTTTTTTGGACTATGATTTTGCTGATTTTTAAACGTCATTTTTCAGGGCTCGATTTTCGGGCGCCGAAAAGTTTCATTTTTTTTTGAAATTTTAAGTTTTGGGAAGTCAAAAAATATTATACTAAGCACTTAGGAGGCATTTGTTTTGTTTTTCGGACTCTGATTTTGCTGTGTTTTAGACGTCATTTTTCAGGGCTCGATTTTCGTGCCCTGAAAAGTTTTATTTTTTTGAAATTTTAAGTTTTGGGAAGTCAAGAAATAATATATTAAGAACTTATGAGCCATTTTTTAGTTTTTCGGACTCTGATTTTGCTGATTATTAGCCGTCATTTTTCAGGGCTCGATTTTCGTGCCACGAAAAGTTTCATTTTTTTTGAAATTTTAAGTTTTGGGAAGTCAAAACATATTATACTAAGCACTTAGGAGCCATTTGTTTTGTTTTTCGGACTCTGATTTTGCTGATTTTTAGACGTCATTTTCCAGGGCTCGATTTTCGTGCGCCGAAAAGTTTCATTTTTTTTTTAATTTTTTGTTTTTGGGAGTAAAAAAATATTATACTAAGCACTTAGGAGCCATTTGTTTTGTTTTTCGGACTCTGATTTTTTGCTGATTTTTAAACGTCATTTTCCAGGGCTCGATTTTCGTGCTCCGAAAAGTTTCATTTTTTTTTGAAATTTTAAGTTTTGGGAAGTCAAAAAATAATATATTAAGCACTTAGGAGACATTTTTTTTGTTTTTCGGACTCTGATTTTTAGACGTCATTTTTCAGGGCTCGATTTTCGTGCCCTGAAAAGTTTTATTTTTTTTTAAATTTTAAGTTTTTGGAAGTCAAGAAATAATATATTAAGAACTTATGAGCCATTTTTTAGTTTTTCGGACTTTGATTTTGCTGATTATTAGACGTCATTTTTCAGGGCTCGATTTTCGTGCCCCGAAAAGTTTCATTTTTTTTGAAATTTTAAGTTTTGGGAAGTCAAAACATATTATACTAAGCACTTAGGAGCCATTTGTTTTGTTTTTCGGTATCTGATTTTGCTGATTTTTAAACGACATTTTTCAGGGTTCGATTTTCGGGCGCCGAAAAGTTTCATTTTTTTTTGAAATTTTATGTTTTGGGAAGTCAAAAAATATTATGCTAAGCACTTAGGAGCCATTTTTTTCATTTTCGGACTCTGATTTTGCTGATTTTTAGACGTCATTTTCCAGGGCTCGATTTTCGTGCGCCGAAAAGTTTCATTTTTTTTGAAATTTTAAGTTTTGGGAAGTCAAAAAATATTATACTAAGCACTTAGGAGCCATTTGTTTTATATTTCGGACTTTGATTTTGCTGATTTTTAGACGTCATTTTTCAGGGCTCGATTTTCGTGCCCTGAAAAGTTTTATTTTTTTTGAAATTTTAAGTTTTGGGAAGTCAAGAAATAATATATTAAGAACTTATGAGCCATTTTTTAGTTTTTCGGACTCTGATTTTGCTTATTATTAGACGTCATTTTTTAGGGCTCGATTTTCGTGCCCCGAAAAGTTTCATTTTTTTTGAAATTTTAAGTTTTGGGAAGTCAAAACATATTATACTAAGCACTTAGGAGCCATTTGTTTTGTTTTTCGGACTCTGATTTTGCTGATTTTTAAACGTCATTTTTCAGGGCTCGATTTTCGGGCGCCGAAAAGTTTCATTTTTTTTGAAATTTTATGTTTTGGGAAGTCAAAAAATATTATGCTAAGCACTTAGGAGCCATTTTTTTCATTTTCGGACTCTGATTTTGCTGATTTTTAGACGTCATTTTCCAGGGCTCGATTTTCGTGCGCCGAAAAGTTTCATTTTCTTTGAAATTTTAAGTTTTGGGAAGTCAAAAAATTTTATACCAAGCACCCAGGAGCCATTCGTTTTATATTTCGGACTCTGATTTTGCTGATTTTTAGACGTCATTTTCCAAAGCTCGATTTCCGTGACCCGAAAAGTTTAATTTTTTTTGAAATTTTAAGTTTTCGAAGTCAAAAAATAATATATTAAGCACTTAGGAGACATTTTTTTTGTTTTTCGGACTAGGATTTTGCTGATTTTTAAACGTCATTTTTCAGGGCTCGATTTTCGTGCGCCGAAAAGTTTCATTTTTTTTTTGAAATTTTAAGTTTTGGGAAGTCAAAAAATATTATACTAAGCACTTAGGAGCCATTTGTTTTGTTTTTCGTCGTATGATTTTGCTGATTTTTAGACGTCCTTTTCCAGGGCTCGATTTTCGTGCGCCGAAATGTTTCATTTTTTTTGAAATTTTGTGTTTTGGGAAGTAAAAAAATATTATACTAAGCACTTAGGAGCCATTTGTTTTGTTTTTCGGACTCTGATTTTTAGACGTCATGTTTCAGGGCTCGATTTTCGTGCCACGAAAAGTTTCATTTTTTTTGGAATTTTAAGTTTTGGGAATTCAAAACATATTATACTAAGCACTTAGGAGCCATTTGTTTTGTTTTTCGGACTCTGATTTTGCTGATTTTTAGACGTCATTTTCCAGGGCTCGATTTTCGTGCGCCGAAATGTTTCATTTTTTTTGAAATTTTGTGTTTTGGGAAGTAAAAAAATATTATACTAAGCACTTAGGAGCCATTTGTTTTGTTTTTCGGACTCTGATTTTTTGCTGATTTTTAAACGTCATTTTCCAGGGCTCGATTTTCGTGCTCCGAAAAGTTTCATTTTTTTTTGAAATTTTAAGTTTTGGGAAGTCAAAAAATAATATATTAAGCACTTAGGAGACATTTTTTTTGTTTTTCGGACTCTGATTTTTAGACGTCATTTTTCAGGGCTCGATTTTCGTGCCCTGAAAAGTTTTATTTTTTTTTAAATTTTAAGTTTTTGGAAGTCAAGAAATAATATATTAAGTACTTATGAGCCATTTTTTAGTTTTTCGGACTTTGATTTTGCTGATTATTAGACGTCAATTTCCAGGGCTCGATTTTCGTGCGCCGAAAAGTTTCATTTTTTTTGAAATTGTAAGTGTTGGGAAGTGAAAACATGTTATACTAGGCGCTTAGGAGCCATTTGTGTTGTTTTGCGGTGGCTGATTTTGCTGATTTTTAAGCGACGTTTTTCAGGGTTCGATTTTCGGGCGCGGAAGAGTTTCATTTTTTTTTGAAATTTTATGTTTTGGGAAGTCAAAAAATATTATGCTAAGCACTTAGGAGCCATTTTTTTCATTTTCGGACTCTGATTTTGCTGATTTTTAGACGTCATTTTCCAGGGCTCGATTTTCGTGCGCCGAAAAGTTTCATTTTTTTTGAAATTTTAAGTTTTGGGAAGTCAAAAAATATTATACTAAGCACTTAGGAGCCATTTGTTTTATATTTCGGACTTTGATTTTGCTGATTTTTAGACGTCATTTTTCAGGGCTCGATTTTCGTGCCCTGAAAAGTTTTCTTTTTTTTGAAATTTTAAGTTTTGGGAGGTCAAGAAGTAATGTATTGAGAACTTATGAGCCATTTTTTAGTATTACGGACTCTGATTTTGCTTATTTTTAGACGTCATTTTTTAGGGCTCGATTTTCGTGCCCCGAAAAGTTTCATTTTTTTTGAAATTTTAAGTTTTGGGAAGTCAAAACATATTATACTAAGCACTTAGGAGCCATTTGTTTTGTTTTTCGGACTATGATTTTGCTGATTTTTAAACGTCATTTTTCAGGGCTCGATTTTCGTGCGCTGAAAAGTTTCATTTTTTTTGTATTTTTAAGTTTTTGGAAGTCAAAAAATATTTTTCTAAGTACTTAGGAGCCATTTTTTTCATTTTCGGACTCTGATTTTGCTGATTTTTAGACGTCATTTTCCAGGGCTCGATTTTCGTGCGCCGAAAAGTTTCATTTTTTTTGAAATTTGAAGTTCTGGGAAGTAAAAAAATATTATACTAAGCACTTAGGAGCCATTTGTTTTATATTTCGGACTCTGATTTTGCTGATTTTTAGACGTCATTTTCCAAAGCTCGATTTCCGTGACCCGAAAAGTTTAATTTTTTTTGAAATTTTAAGTTTTCGAAGTCAAAAAATAATATATTAAGCACTTAGGAGACATTTTTTTTGTTTTTCGGACTATGATTTTGCTGATTTTTAAACGTCATTTTTCAGGGCTCGATTTTCGTGCGCCGAAAAGTTTCATTTTTTTTTTGAAATTTTAAGTTTTGGGAAGTCAAAAAATATTATACTAAGCACTTAGGAGCCATTTGTTTTGTTTTTCGGACTCTGATTTTGCTGATTTTTAGACGTCATTTTTCAGGGCTCGATTTTCGTGCCCTGAAAAGTTTTATTTTTTTTGAAATTTTAAGTTTTGGGAAGTCAAGAAATAATATATTAAGAACTTATGAGCCATTTTTTAGTTTTTCGGACTCTGATTTTGCTGATTATTAGACGTCATTTTTCAGGGCTCGATTTTCGTGCCCCGAAAAGTTTCATTTTTTTTGAAATTTTAAGTTTTGGGAAGTCAAAACATATTATACTAAGCACTTAGGAGCCATTTGTTTTGTTTTTCGGACTCTGATTTTGCTGATTTTTAGACGTCATTTTCCAGGGCTCGATTTTCGTGCGCCGAAATGTTTCATTTTTTTTGAAATTTTATGTTTTGGGAAGTAAAAAAATATTATACTAAGCACTTAGGAGCCATTTGTTTTGTTTTTCGGACTCTGATTTTTTGCTGATTTTTAAACGTCATTTTCCAGGGCTCGATTTTCGTGCTCCGAAAAGTTTCATTTTTTTTTGAAATTTTAAGTTTTGGGAAGTCAAAAAATAATATATTAAGCACTTAGGAGACATTTTTTTTGTTTTTCGGACTCTGATTTTGCTGATTTTTAGACGTCATTTTTCAGGGCTCGATTTTCATGCGCCGAAAAGTTTCATTTTTTTTGAAATTTTATATTTTGGGAAGTCAAAAAATATTATGTTAAGCACTTAGGAGCCATTTGTTTTGTTTTTCGGAATCTAATTTTGCTGTTTTTTAGAGGTCATTTTCCAGGGATCGATTTTCGTGCGCCGAAAAGTTTCATATTTTTTGAAATTTTAAGTTTTGGGAAGTCAAAAAATATTATACTAAGCACTTAGTAGCCATTTGTTTCATATTTCGGACTCTGATTTTACTGATTTTTAGACGTCATTTTCCAAGGCTCGATTTCCGTGACCCGAAAAGTTTCATTTTTTTTTAAATGTTAAGTTTTCGAAGTCAAAAAATAATATATTAAGTACTTAAGAGACATTTTTTTTGTTTTTCGGACTATTATTTTGCTGATTTTTAAACGTCATTTTTCATGGCTCGATTTTCGTGCGCCGAAAAGTTTCATTTTTTTTTGAAATTTTAAGTTTTGGGAAGTCAAAAAATATTATACTAAGCACTTAGGAGCCATTTGTTTTGTTTTTCGGACTCTGATTTTGCTGATTTTTAGACGTCATTTTTCAGGGCTCGATTTTCGTGCCCCGAAAAGTTTCATTTTTTTTGAAATTTTAAGTTTTGGGAAGTCAAAACATATTATACTAAGCACTTAGGAGCCATTTGTTTTGTGTTTCGGACTCTGATTTTGCTGATTTTTAGACGTCATTTTCCAGGGCTCGATTTTCGTGCGCCGAAATGTTTCATTTTTTTGAAATTTTATGTTTTGGGAAGTAAAAAAATATTATACTAAGCACTTAGGAGCCATTTGTTTTGTTTTTCGGACTCTGATTTTTTTCTGATTTTTAAACGTCATTTTCCAGGGCTCGATTTTCGTGCGCCGAAAAGTTTCATTTTTTTTGAAATTTTAAGTTTTGGGAAGTCAAAAAATATTATACTAAGCACTTAGGAGCCATTTGTTTTGTTTTTGGGACTCTGATTTTGCTGATTTTTAGACGTCATTTTTCAGGGCTCGATTTCCTTGCCCCGAAATGTTTCTTTTTTTTTTTGAAATTTTATGTTTTGGGAAGTCAAAAAATAATATATTAAGCACTTATGAGCCATTCGTTTTGTTTTTCGGACTCTGATTTTGCTAATTTTTAGACGTCATTTTTCAGGGCTCGATTTTCGTGCCTCGAAAAGTTTCATTTTTTTTGAAATTATATGTTTTGGGAAGTCAGAAAATATTATGTTAAGCACTTATGAGCCATTTGTTTTGTTTTTGGGACTCTGATTTTGCTGATTTTTAGACGTCATTTTTCAGGGCTCGATTTCCTTGCCCCGAAATGTTTCTTTTTTTTTTTGAAATTTTAAGTTTTGGGAAGTCAAAAAATAATATATTAAGCACTTATGAGCCATTTGTTTTGTTTTTCGGACTCTGATTTTGCTAATTTTTAGACGTCATTTTTCAGGGCTCGATTTTCGTGCCTCGAAAAGTTTCATTTTTTTTGAAATTATATGTTTTGGGAAGTCAGAAAATATTATGTTAAGCACTTATGAGCCATTTGTTTTGTTTTTACAACTCTGATTTTGATGAATTTTAGACGTCATTTTCCAAGGCTCGCTTTTCGTGCGCCGAAAAGTTTCATTTTTTTTGAAATTTTAAGTTTTGGGAAGTCAAAAAATATTATACTAAGCACTTAGTAGCCATTTGTTTCATTTTTCGGACTCTGATTTTGCTGATTTTTAGACGTCATTTTCCAAGGCTCGATTTCCGTGACCCGAAAAGTTTCATTTTTTTTTAAATTTTAAGTTTTCGAAGTCAAAAAATAATATATTAAGCACTTAGGAGATTTTTTTTGTTTTTCGGACTATGATTTTGCTGATTTTTAAACGTCATTTTTCAAGGCTCGATTTTCGTGCCCCGAAAAGTTTCATTTTTTTTGAAATTTTATGTTTTGGGAAGTCAAAAAATATTATGTTAAGCACTTAGGAGCCATTTGTTTTGTTTTTAGGACTCTGATTTTGCTGATTTTTAGACGTCATTTTCCAAGGCTCGATTTTCGTGCGCCGAAAAGT
The DNA here is from genome assembly GCA_034814905.1 of Penstemon davidsonii. Lineage (NCBI taxonomy): Eukaryota > Viridiplantae > Streptophyta > Magnoliopsida > Lamiales > Plantaginaceae > Penstemon > Penstemon davidsonii. Next base: position 38,520 of record JAYDYQ010001564.1, read on the forward strand.
TTCATTTTTTTTGAAATTTTAAGTTTTGGGAAGTCAAAAAATATTATACTAAGCACTTAGGAGCCATTTGTTTTGTTTTTGGGACTCTGATTTTGCTGATTTTTAGACGTCATTTTTCAGGGCTCGATTTCCTTGCCCCGAAATGTTTCTTTTTTTTTTTTAAATTTTAAGTTTTGGGGAGTCAAAAAATAATATATTAAGCACTTATGAGCCATTTGTTTTGTTTTTCGGACTCTGTTTTTGCTAATTTTTAGACGTCTTTTTTCAGTGCTCGATTTTCGTGCCCCGAAAAGTTTCATTTTTTTTGAAATTATATGTTTTGGGAAGTCAGAAAATCTTATGTTAAGCACTTATGAGCCATTTGTTTTGTTTTTGGGACTCTGATTTTGCTGATTTTTAGACGTCATTTTTCAGGGCTCGATTTCCTTGCCCCGAAATGTTTCTTTTTTTTTTTGAAATTTTAAGTTTTGGGAAGTCAAAAAATAATATATTAAGCACTTATGAGCCATTTGTTTTGTTTTTCGGGCTTTGATTTTTCTTATTTTTTAACGTCATTTTTTAGGGCTCGATTTTCGTGCCTCGAAAAGTTTCATTTTTTTTGAAATTATATGTTTTGGGAAGTCAGAAAATATTATGTTAAGCACTTATGAGCCATTTGTTTTGTTTTTACAACTCTGATTTTGATGAATTTTAGACGTCATTTTCCAAGGCTCGATTTTCGTGCGCCGAAAAGTTTCATTTTTTTTGAAATTTTAAGTTTTGGGAAGTCAAAAAATATTATACTAAGCACTTAGGAGCCATTTATTTTATTTTTCGGACTCTGCTTGCTGATTTTTAGACGTCATTTTCCAAGGCTCGATTTCCGTGCCCCGAAATGTTTCTTTTTTTTTGAAATTTTAAGTTTTGGGAAGTCAAAAAATAATATATTAAGCACTTATGAGCCATTTGTTTTGGGTTTCGGACTCTGATTTTGCTGAGTTTTAGACGTCATTTTCCAGGGCTCGATTTTCGTGCGCCGAAATGTTTCATTTCTTTGAAATTTTATGTTTTGGGAAGTAAAAAAATATTATACTAAGCACTTAGGAGCCATTTGTTTTGTTTTTCGGACTCTGATTTTTTGCTGATTTTTAAACGTCATTTTCCAGGGCTCGATTTTCGTGCGCCAGAAAGTTTCATTTTTTTTTGAAATTTTAAGTTTTGGGAAGTCAAAAAATAATATATTAAGCACTTAGGAGACATTTTTTTTGTTTTTCGGACTCTGATTTTGCTGATTTTTAGACGTCATTTTTCAGGGCTCGATTTTCATGCGCCGAAAAGTTTCATTTTTTTTGAAATTTTATATTTTGGGAAGTCAAAAAATATTATGTTAAGCACTTAGGAGCCATTTGTTTTGTTTTTCGGAATCTAATTATGCTGTTTTTTAGAGGTCATTTTCCAGGGATCGATTTTCGTGCGCCGAAAAGTTTCATATTTTTTGTAATTTTAAGTTTTGGGAAGTCAAAAAATATTATACTAAGCACTTAGTAGCCATTTGTGTTATTTTTCGGACTCTGATTTTGCTGATTTTTAGACGTCATTTTGCAGGGCTCGATTTCCGTGACCCTAAAAGTTTCATTTTTTTTTAAATTTTAAGTTTTCGAAGTCAAAAAATAATATATTAAGCACTTAGGAGATTTTTTTTGTTTTTGGGACTATGATTTTGCTGATTTTTAAACGTCATTTTTCAAGGCTCGATTTTCGTGCCCCGAAAAGTTTCATTTTTTTTGAAATTTTATGTTTTGGGAAGTCAAAAAATATTATGTTAAGCACTTAGGAGCCATTTGTTTTGTTTTTAGGACTCTGATTTTGCTGATTTTTAGACGTCATTTTCCAAGGCTCGATTTTCGTGCGCCGAAAAGTTTCATTTTTTTTGAAATTTTAAGTTTTGGGAAGTCAAAAAATATTATACTAAGCACTTAGGAGCCATTTGTTTTGTTTTTGGGACTCTGATTTTGCTGATTTTTAGACGTCATTTTTCAGGGCTCGATTTCCTTGCCCCGAAATGTTTCTTTTTTTTTTTGAAATTTTAAGTTTTGGGAAGTCAAAAAATAATATATTAAGCACTTATGAGCCATTTGTTTTGTTTTTCGGACTCTGATTTTGCTAATTTTTAGACGTCATTTTTCAGGGCTCGATTTTCGTGCCTCGAAAAGTTTCATTTTTTTTGAAATTTTATGTTTTGGGAAGTCAGAAAATATTATGTTAAGCACTTATGAGCCATTTGTTTTGTTTTTGGGACTCTGATTTTGCTGATTTTTAGACGTCATTTTTCAGGGCTCGATTTCCTTGCCCCGAAATGTTTCTTTTTTTTTTTGAAATTTTAAGTTTTGGGAAGTCAAAAAATAATATATTAAGCACTTATGAGCAATTTGTTTTGTTTTTCGGACTCTGATTTTGCTAATTTTTAGACGTCATTTTTCAGGGCTCGATTTTCGTGCCTCAAAAAGTTTCATTTTTTTTGAAATTATATGTTTTGGGAAGTCAGAAAATATTATGTTAATCACTTATGAGCCATTTGGTTTTTTTGTACAACTCTGATTTTGAGTAATTTTAGACGTCATTTTCCAAGGCTCTATTGTCGTGCGCCGAAAAGTTTCATTTTTTTTGAAATTTTAAGTTTTGGGAAGTCAAAAAATATTATACTAAGCACTTAGGAGCCATTTATTTTATTTTTCGGACTCTGCTTGCTGATTTTTAGACGTCATTTTCCAAGGCTCGATTTCCGTGCCCCGAAATGTTTCTTTTTTTTTGAAATTTTAAGTTTTGGGAAGTCAAAAAATAATATATTAAGCACTTATGAGCCATTTGTTTTGGGTTTCGGACTCTGATTTTGCTGATTTTTAGACGTCATTTTCCAGGGCTCGATTTTCGTGCGCCGAAATGTTTCATTTTTTTGAAATTTTATGTTTTTGGAAGTAAAAAAATATTATACTAAGCACTTAGGAGCCATTTGTTTTGTTTTTCGGACTCTGATTTTTTGCTGATTTTTAAACGTCATTTTCCAGGGCTCGATTTTCGTGCGCCAGAAAGTTTCATTTTTTTTTGAAATTTTAAGTTTTGGGAAGTCAAAAAATAATATATTAAGCACTTAGGAGACATTTTTTTTGTTTTTCGGACTCTGATTTTGCTGATTTTTAGACGTCATTTTTCAGGGCTCGATTTTCATGCGCCGAAAAGTTTCATTTTTTTTGAAATTTTATATTTTGGGAAGTCAAAAAATATTATGTTAAGCACTTAGGAGCCATTTGTTTTGTTTTTCGGAATCTAATTATGCTGTTTTTTAGAGGTCATTTTCCAGGGATCGATTTTCGTGCGCCGAAAAGTTTCATATTTTTTGAAATTTTAAGTTTTGGGAAGTCAAAAAATATTATACTAAGCACTTAGTAGCCATTTGTTTCATTTTTCGGACTCTGATTTTGCTGATTTTTAGACGTCATTTTCCAAGGCTCGATTTCCGTGACCCTAAAAGTTTCATTTTTTTTTAAATTTTAAGTTTTCGAAGTCAAAAAATAATATATTAAGCACTTAGGAGATTTTTTTTGTTTTTGGGACTATGATTTTGCTGATTTTTAAACGTCATTTTTCAAGGCTCGATTTTCGTGCCCCGAAAAGTTTCATTTTTTTTGAAATTTTATGTTTTGGGAAGTCAAAAAATATTATGTTAAGCACTTAGGAGCCATTTGTTTTGTTTTTAGGACTCTGATTTTGCTGATTTTTAGACGTCATTTTCCAAGGCTCGATTTTCGTGCGCCGAAAAGTTTCATTTTTTTTGAAATTTTAAGTTTTGGGAAGTCAAAAAATATTATACTAAGCACTTAGGAGCCATTTGTTTTGTTTTTGGGACTCTGATTTTGCTGATTTTTAGACGTCATTTTTCAGGGCTCGATTTCCTTGCCCCGAAATGTTTCTTTTTTTTTTTGAAATTTTAAGTTTTGGGAAGTCAAAAAATAATATATTAAGCACTTATGAGCCATTTGTTTTGTTTTTCGGACTCTGATTTTGCTAATTTTTAGACGTCATTTTTCAGGGCTCGATTTTCGTGCCTCGAAAAGTTTCATTTTTTTTGAAATTATATGTTTTGGGAAGTCAGAAAATATTATGTTAAGCACTTATGAGCCATTTGTTTTGTTTTTACAACTCTGATTTTGATGAATTTTAGACGTCATTTTCCAAGGCTCGATTTTCGTGCGCCGAAAAGTTTCATTTTTTTTGAAATTTTAAGTTTTGGGAAGTCAAAAAATATTATACTAAGCACTTAGGAGCCATTTGTTTTATTTTTCGGACTTTGCTTGCTCATTTTTATACGTCATTTTCCAAGGCTCGATTTCCGTGCCCCGAAATGTTTCTTTTTTTTTGAAATTTTTAGTTTTGGGAAGTCAAAAAATAATATATTAAGCACTTATGAGCCATTTGTTTTGGGTTTCGGACTCTGATTTTGCTGATTTTTAGACGTCATTTTCCAGGGCTCGATTTTCGTGCGCCGAAATGTTTCATTTTTTTGAAATTTTATGTTTTGGGAAGTAAAAAAATATTATACTAAGCACTTAGGAGCCATTTGTTTTGTTTTTCGGACTCTGATTTTTTGCTGATTTTTAAACGTCATTTTCCAGGGCTCGATTTTCGTGCGCCAGAAAGTTTCATTTTTTTTTGAAATTTTAAGTTTTGGGAAGTCAAAAAATAATATATTAAGCACTTAGGAGACATTTTTTTTGTTTTTCGGACTCTGATTTTGCTGATTTTTAGACGTCATTTTTCAGGGCTCGATTTTCATGCGCCGAAAAGTTTCATTTTTTTTGAAATTTTATATTTTGGGAAGTCAAAAAATATTATGTTAAGCACTTAGGAGCCATTTGTTTTGTTTTTCGGAATCTAATTATGCTGTTTTTTAGAGGTCATTTTCCAGGGATCGATTTTCGTGCGCCGAAAAGTTTCATATTTTTTGAAATTTTAAGTTTTGGGAAGTCAAAAAATATTATACTAAGCACTTAGTAGCCATTTGTTTCATTTTTCGGACTCTGATTTTGCTGATTTTTAGACGTCATTTTCCAAGGCTCGATTTCCGTGACCCGAAAAGTTTCATTTTTTTTTGAATTTTAAGTTTTCGAAGTCAAAAAATAATATATTAAGCACTTAGGAGATTTTTTTTGTTTTTGGGACTATGATTTTGCTGATTTTTAAACGTCATTTTTCAAGGCTCGATTTTCGTGCCCCGAAAAGTTTCATTTTTTTTGAAATTTTATGTTTTGGGAAGTCAAAAAATATTATGTTAAGCACTTAGGAGCCATTTGTTTTGTTTTTAGGACTCTGATTTTGCTGATTTTTAGACGTCATTTTCCAAGGCTCGATTTTCGTGCGCCGAAAAGTTTCATTTTTTTTGAAATTTTAAGTTTTGGGAAGTCAAAAAATATTATACTAAGCACTTAGGAGCCATTTGTTTTGTTTTTTGGACTCTGATTTTGCTGATTTTTAGACGTCATTTTTCAGGGCTCGATTTCCTTGCCCCGAAATGTTTCTTTTTTTTTTTGAAATTTTAAGTTTTGGGAAGTCAAAAAATAATATATTAAGCACTTATGAGCCATTTGTTTTGTTTTTCGGACTCTGATTTTGCTAATTTTTAAACGTCATTTTTCAGGGCTCGATTTTCGTGCCTAGAAAAGTTTCATTTTTTTTGAAATTATATGTTTTGGGAAGTCAGAAAATATTATGTTAAGCACTTAAGGGCCATTTGTTTTGTTGTGGGGCTCGTGGGTTTGCTGATTTGTAGACGTCATTTTTCAGGGCTCGATTTCCTTGCCCCGAAATGTTTCTTTTTTTTTTTGAAATTTTAAGTTTTGGGAAGTCAAAAAATAATATATTAAGCACTTATGAGCCATTTGTTTTGTTTTTCGGACTCTGATTTTGCTAATTTTTAGACGTCATTTTTCAAGGCTCGATTTTCGTGCCTCGAAAAGTTTCATTTTTTTTGAAATTATATGTTTTGGGAAGTCAGAAAATATTATGTTAAGCACTTATGAGCCATTTGTTTTGTTTTTACAACTCTGATTTTGATGAATTTTAGACGTCATTTTCCAAGGCTCGATTTTCGTGCGCCGAAAAGTTTCATTTTTTTTGAAATTTTAAGTTTTGGGAAGTCAAAAAATATTATACTAAGCACTTAGGAGCCATTTATTTTATTTTTCGGACTCTGCTTGCTGATTTTTAGACGTCATTTTCCAAGGCTCGATTTCCGTGCCCCGAGAGTTTTCTTTTTTTTTGAAATTTTAAGTTTTGGGAAGTCAAAAAATAATATATTAAGCACTTATGAGCCATTTGTTTTGTTTTTCGGACTCTGATTTTGCTGATTTTTCTGATTTTTAGACGTCATTTTTCAGGGCTCGATTTTCGGGCGCCGAAAAGTTTCAATTTTTTTTGAAATTTTATGTTTTGGGAAGTCAAAAAATATTATGTTAAGCACTTAGGAGCCATTTTTTTGTTTTTCGGACTCTGATTTTGCTAATTTTTAGACGTCATTTTTCAGGGCTCGATTTTCGTGCCTCGAAAAGTTTCATTTTTTTTGAAATTATATGTTTTGGGAAGTCAAAAAATATTATGTTAAGCACTTAGGAGCCATTTGTTTTGTTTTTACAACTCTGATTTTGCTGATTTTTAGACGTCAGTTTCCAAGGCTCGATTTTCGTGCGCCAGAAAGTTTCATTTTTTTTGAAATTTTAAGTTTTTGGAAGTCAAAAAATATTATACTAAGCACTTAGGAGCCATTTGTTTTGTTTTTGGGACTCTGATTTTGCTGATTTTTAGACGTCATTTTTCAGGGCTCGATTTCCTTGCCCCGAAATGTTTCTTTTTTTTTTTGAAATTTTAAGTTTTGGGAAGTCAAAAAATAATATATTAAGCACTTATGAGCCATTTGTTTTGTTTTTCGGACTCTGATTTTGCTAATTTTTAGACGTCATTTTTTAGGGCTCGATTTTCGTGCCTCGAAAAGTTTCATTTTTTTTGAAATTATATGTTTTGGGAAGTCAGAAAATATTATGTTAAGCACTTATGAGCCATTTGTTTTGTTTTTACAACTCTGATTTTGATGATTTTTAGACGTCATTTTCCAAGGCTCGATTTTCGTGCGCCGAAAAGTTTCATTTTTTTTGAAATTTTAAGTTTTGGGAAGTCAAAAAATATTATACTAAGCACTTAGGAGCCATTTGTTTTATTTTTCGGACTCTGCTTGCTGATTTTTAGACGTCATTTTCCAAGGCTCGATTTCCGTGACCCGAAAAGTTTCATTTTTTTTGAAATTTTAAGTTTTCGAAGTCAAAAAATAATATATTAAGAACTTAGGAGACATTTTTTTTGTTTTTCGGACTATGATTTTGCTGATTTTCAAACGTCATTTTTCAGGGCTCGATTTTCGTGCGCCGAAAAGTTTCATTTTTTTTGAAATTTTAAGTTTTGGGAAATCAAAAAATATTATACTAAGCACTTAGGAGCCATTTGTTTTGTTTTTCGGACTCTGATTTTGATGATTTTTAAACTTCAATTTTCAGGGATAGATGTTCGTGCGCCGAAAAGTTTCATTTTTTTTGAAATTTTATGTTTTGGGAAGTCAGAAAATATTATGTTAAGCACTTAGGAGCCATTTGTTTTGTTTTTAGGATTCTGATTTTGCTGATTTTTAGACGTCATTTTCCAAGGCTCGATTTTCGTGCGCCGAAAAGTTTCATTTTTTTTGAAATTTTTAGTTTTTGGAAGTCAAAAAATGTTATACTAAGCACTTAGGAGCCATTTGTTTTGTTTTTGGGACAATAATTTTGCAGATTTTTAGACGTCATTTTTCAGGGCTCGATTTTCGTGCCCCGAAATGTTTCTTTTTTTTTTAAATCTTAAGTTTTGGGAAGTCAAAATATAATATATTAATCACTTATGAGCCATTTGTTTTGTTTTTCGGACTCTGATTTTGCTGATTTTTAGACGTCATTTTTCAGGGCTCGATTTTCGGGCGCCGAAAAGTTTCATTTTTTTTTGAAATTTTATGTTTTGGGAAGTCAAAAAATATTATGTTAAGCACTTAGGAGCCATTTTTTTGTTTTTCGGACTCTGATTTTGCTGATTTTTAGACGTCATTTTCCAGAGCTCGATTTTCGTGCGCCGAAAAGTTTCATTTTTTTTGAAATTTTAAGTTTTGGGAAGTCAAAAAATATTATACTAAGCACTTAGGAGCCATTTGTTTTATTTTTCGGACTCTGATTTTGCTGATTTTTAGACGTCATTTTCCAAAGCTCGATTTCCGTGACCCGCAAAGTTTCATTTTTTTTGAAATTTTAAGTTTTCGAAGTAAAAAAATAATATATTAAGCACCTAGGAGACATTTTTTTTGTTTTTCGGAATATGATTTTGCTGATTTTTAAACGTCATTTTTCAGGGCTCGATTTTCGTGCGCCGAAAAGTTTCATTTTTTTTTGAAATTTTAAGTTTTGAGAAGTCAAAAAATATTATACTAAGCACTTAGGAGCCATTTGTTTTGTTTTTCGGACTCTGATTTTGCTGATTTTTAAACGTCATTTTCCAGGGCTCGATTTTCGTGCGCCGAAAAGTTTCATTTTTTTTTGAGATTTTAACTTTTGGTAAGTCAAAAAATTATATATTAGTCACTTATGAGACATTTTTTTTTTTTTTCGGTCTCTGATTTTGCTGATTTGTAGACGTCATTTTTCAGGGCTCGATTTTCATGCGCCGAAAAGTTTTATTTTTTTTGAAATTTTAAGTTTTGGGAAGTCAAGAAATAACATATTAAGAACTTATGAGCCATTTTTTAGTTTTTTGGACTCTTATTTTGCTGATTATTAGACGTCATTTTTCAGGGCTCGATTTTAGTGCCCCGAAAAGTTTCATTTTTTTTGAAATTTTAAGTTTTGGGAAGTCAAAACATATTATACTAAGCACTTAGGAGCCATTTGTTTTGTTTTTCGGACTCTGATTTTGCTGATTTTTAGACGTCATTTTCCAGGGCTCGATTTTCGTGCGCCGAAAATTTTCATTTTTTTTTGAACTTTTAAGTTTTGGTAAGTCAAAAAATAATATATTAAGCACTTAGGAGACATTTTTTTTGTTTTTCGGACTCTGATTTTGCTGATTTTTAGACGTCATTTTTCAGGGCTCGATTTTCATGCGCCGAAAAGTTTCATTTTTTTTGAAATTTTATATTTTGGGAAGTCAAAAAATATTATGTTAAGCACTTAGGAGCCATTTGTTTTGTTTTTCGGAATCTGATTTTGCTGTTTTTTAGAGGTCATTTTCCAGGGCTCGACTTTCGTGCGCCGAAAAGTTTTATTTTTTTTGAAATTTTACGTTTTGGGAAGTCAAGAAATATTATACTATGCACTTAGGAGCCATTTGTTTCATTTTTCGGACTCTGATTTTGCTGATTTTTAGACGTCATTTTTCAGGGCTCGATTTCCGTGCCCCCGAAAAGTTTCATTTTTTTTGAATTTTTAAGTTTTGGGAAGTCAAAAAATAATATATTAAGCACTTATGAGCCATTTGTTTTGTTTTTCGGACTCTGATTTTGCTAATTTTTAGACGTCATTTTTCAGGGCTCGATTTTCGTGCCTCGAAAAGTTTCATTTTTTTTGAAATTATATGTTTTGGGAAGTCAAAAAATATTATGTTAAGCACTTAGGAGACATTTGTTTTGTTTTTACAACTCTGATTTTGCTGATTTTTAGACGTCATTTTCCAAGGCTCGATTTTCGTGCGCCAAAAAGTTTCATTTTTTTTGAAATTTTAAGTTTTGGGAAGTAAAAAAATATTATACTAAGCACTTAGGAGCCATTTGTTTTGTTTTTCGGACTCTGATTTTTTGCTGATTTTTAAACGTCATTTTCCAGGGCTCGATTTTCGTGCGCCGAAAAGTTTCATTTTTTTTTGAAATTTAAAGTTCGGGGAAGGCAAAAAATAATATATTAATCACTTAGAAGACATTTTTTTTGTTTTTCGGACTCTGATTTTGCTGATTTTTAGACGTCATTTTTCAGGGCTCGATTTTCATTCGCCGAAAAGTTTCATTTTTTTTGAAATTTTATATTTTGGGAAGTCAAAAAATATTATGTTAAGCACTTAGGAGCCATTTGTTTTGTTTTTCGGAATCTGATTTTGCTGTTTTTTAGAGGTCATTTTCCAGGGCTCGATTTTCGTGCGCCGAAAAGTTTCATTTTTTTTGAAATTTTAAGTTTTCGAAGTCAAAAAATAATATATTAAGCACTTAGGAGACATTTTTTTTGTTTTTCGGACTATTATTTTGCTGATTTTTAAACGTCATTTTTCATGGCTCGATTTTCGTGCGCCGAAAAGTTTCATTTTTTTTGAAATTTTATGTTTTGGGAAGTCAAAAAATATTATGTTAAGCACTTAGGAGCTATTTGTTTTGTTTTTAGGACTCTGATTTTGTTGATTTTTAGACGTCATTTTCCAAGGCTCGATTTTCGTGCGCCGAAAAGTTTCATTTTTTTTGAAATTTTAAGTTTTGGGAAGTCAAAAAATATTATACTAAGCACTTAGGAACCATTTGTTTTGTTTTTGGGACTCTGATTTTGCTGATTTTTAGACGTCATTTTCAGGACTCGATTTCCGTGCCCCGAAATGTTTCTTTTTTTTGAAATTTTAAGTTTTGGGAAGTCAAAAAATAATATATTAAGCACTTATGAGCCATTTGTTTTGTTTTTCGGACTCTGATTTAGCTGATTTTTCTTATTTTTAGACGTCATTTTTCAGGGCTCGATTTTCGGGCGCCGAAAAGTTTCAATTTTTTTTGAAATTTTATGTTTTGGGAAGTCAAAAAATATTATGTTAAGCACTTAGGAGCCATTTTTTTGTTTTTCGGACTCTGATTTTGCTGATTTTTAGACGTCATTTTTCAGGGCTCGATTTTCGTGCGCCGAAAAGTTTCATTTTTTTTGAAATTTTAAGTTTTGGGAAGTCAAAAAATATTATACTAAGCACTTAGGAGCCATTTGTTTTATTTTTAGAACTCTGATTTTGCTGATTTTTAGACGTCATTTTCCAAGGCTCGATTTCCGTGACCCGAAAAGTTTCATTTTTTTTGAAATTTTAAGTTTTCGAAGTAAAAAAATAATATATTAAGCACTTAGGAGATTTTTTTTGTTTTTCAGACTATGATTTTGCTGATTTTTAAACGTCATTTTTCAGGGCTCGATTTTCGTGCGCCGAAAAGTTTCATTTTTTTTGAAATTTTATGTTTTGGGAAGTCAAAAAATATTATGTTAAGCACTTAGGAGCCATTTGTTTTGTTTTTAGGACTCTGATTTTGCTGATTTATAAACGTCATTTTCCAAGGCTCGATTTTCGTGCGCCGAAAAGTTTCATTTTTTTTGAATTTTTAAGTTTTGGGAAGTCAAAAAATAATATATTAAGCACTTATGAGCCATTTGTTTTGTTTTTCGGACTCTGATTTTGCTAATTTTTAGACGTCATTTTTCAGGGCTCGATTTTCGTGCCTCGAAAAGTTTCATTTTTTTTGAAATTATATGTTTTGGGAAGTCAAAAAATATTATGTTAAGCACTTAGGAGCCATTTGTTTTGTTTTTACAACTCTGATTTTGCTGATTTTTAGACGTCATTTTCCAAGGCTCGATTTTCGTGCGCCAAAAAGTTTCATTTTTTTTGAAATTTTATGTTTTGGGAAGTAAAAAAATATTATACTAAGCACTTAGGAGCCATTTGTTTTGTTTTTCGGACTCTGATTTTTTGCTGATTTTTAAACGTCATTTTCCAGGGCGCGCTTTTCGTGCGCCGAAAAGTTTCATTTTTTTTTGAAATTTTAAGTTTTGGGAAGTCAAAAAATAATATATTAAGCACTTAGGAGACATTTTTTTTGTTTTTCGGACTCTGATTTTGCTGATTTTTAGACGTCATTTTTCAGGGCTCGATTTTCATTCGCCGAAAAGTTTCATTTTTTTTGAAATTTTATATTTTGGGAAGTCAAAAAATATTATGTTAAGCACTTAGGAGCCCTTTGTCTTGTCTTTCGGAATCTGATTTTGCTGTTTTTTAGAGGTCATTTGCCAGGGCTCGATTTTCGTGCGCCGAAAAGTTTCATTTTTTTTGAAATTTTAAGTTTTCGAAGTCAAAAAATAATATATTAAGCACTTAGGAGACATTTTGTTTGTTTTTCGGACTATTATTTTGCTGATTTTTAAACGTCATTTTTCATGGCTCGATTTTCGTGCGCCGAAAAGGTTCATTTTTTTTGAAATTTTATGTTTTGGGAAGTCAAAAAATATTATGTTAAGCACTTAGGAGCTATTTGTTTTGTTTTTAGGACTCTGATTTTGTTGATTTTTAGACGTCATTTTCCAAGGCTCGATTTTCGTGCGCCGAACAGTTTCATTTTTTTTGTAATTTTAAGTTTTGGGAAGTCAAAAAATATTATACTAAGCACTTAGGAGCCATTTGTTTTGTTTTTGGGACTCTGATTTTGCTGATTTTTAGACGTCATTTTCAGGGCTCGATTTCCGTGCCCCGAAATGTTTCTTTTTTTTTGAAATTTTAAGTTTTGGGAAGTCAAAAAATAATATATTAAGCACTTATGAGCCATTTGTTTTGTTTTTCGGACTCTGATTTAGCTGATTTTTCTGATTTTTAGACGTCATTTTTCAGGGCTCGATTTTTGGGCGCCGAAAAGTTTCAATTTTTTTTTGAAATTTTATGTTTTGGGAAGTCAAAAAATATTATGTTAAGCACTTAGGAGCCATTTTTTTGTTTTTCGGACTCTGATTTTGCTGATTTTTAGACGTCATTTTTCAAGGCTCGATTTTCGTGCGCCGAAAAGTTTCATTTTTTTTGAAATTTTAAGTTTTGGGAAGTCAAAAAATATTATACTAAGCACTTAGGAGCTATTTGTTTTGTTTTTAGGACTCTGATTTTGCTGATTTTTAGACGTCATTTTCCAAGGCTCGATTTCCGTGACCCGAAAAGTTTCATTTTTTTTGAAATTTTAAGTTTTCGAAGTCAAAAAATAATATATTAAGCACTTAGGAGATTTTTTTTGTTTTTCAGACTATGATTTTGCTGATTTTTAAACGTCATTTTTCAGGGCTCGATTTTCGTGCGCCGAAAAGTTTCATTTTTTTTGAAATTTTATGTTTTGGGAAGTCAAAAAATATTATGTTAAGCACTTAGGAGCCATTTGTTTTGTTTTTAGGACTCTGATTTTGCTGATTTTTAGACGTCATTTTCCAAGGCTCGATTTTCGTGCGCCGAAAAGTTTCATTTTTTTTGAATTTTTAAGTTTTGGGAAGTCAAAAAATAATATATTAAGCACTTATGAGCCATTTGTTTTGTTTTTCGGACTCTGATTTTGCTAATTTTTAGACGTCATTTTTCAGGGCTCGATTTTCGTGCCTCGAAAAGTTTCATTTTTTTTGAAATTATATGTTTTGGGAAGTCAAAAAATATTATGTTAAGCACTTAGGAGCCATTTGTTTTGTTTTTACAACTCTGATTTTGCTGATTTTTAGACGTCATTTTCCAAGGCTCGATTTTCGTGCGCCAAAAAGTTTCATTTTTTTTGAAATTTTAAGTTTTGGGAAGTAAAAAAATATTATACTAAGCACTTAGGAGCCATTTGTTTTGTTTTTCGGACTCTGATTTTTTGCTGATTTTTAAACGTCATTTTCCAGGGCTCGATTTTCGTGCGCCGAAAAGTTTCATTTTTTTTTGAAATTTTAAGTTTTGGGAAGTCAAAAAATAATATATTAAGCACTTAGGAGACATTTTTTTTGTTTTTCGGACTCTGATTTTGCTGATTTTTAGACGTCATTTTTCAGGGCTCGATTTTCATTCGCCGAAAAGTTTCATTTTTTTTGAAATTTTATATTTTGGGAAGTCAAAAAATATTATGTTAAGCACTTAGGAGCCATTTGTTTTGTTTTTCGGAATCTGATTTTGCTGTTTTTTAGAGGTCATTTTCCAGGGCTCGATTTTCGTGCGCCGAAAAGTTTCATTTTTTTTTGAAATTTTAAGTTTTCGAAGTCAAAAAATAATATATTAAGCACTTAGGAGACATTTTTTTTGTTTTTCGGACTATTATTTTGCTGATTTTTAAACGTCATTTTTCATGGCTCGATTTTCGTGCGCCGAAAAGTTTCATTTTTTTTGAAATTTTATGTTTTGGGAAGTCAAAAAATATTAAGTTAAGCACTTAGGAGCTATTTGTTTTGTTTTTAGGACTCTGATTTTGTTGAGTTTTAGACGTCATTTTCCAAGGCTCGATTTTCGTGCGCCGAAAAGTTTCATTTTTTTTGAAATTTTAAGTTTTGGGAAGTCAAAAAATATTATACTAAGCACTTAGGAGCCATTTGTTTTGTTTTTGGGACTCTGATTTTGCTGATTTTTAGACGTCATTTTCAGGACTCGATTTCCGTGCCCCGAAATGTTTCTTTTTTTTTGAAATTTTAAGTTTTGGGAAGTCAAAAAATAATATATTGAGCACTTATGAGCCATTTGTTTTGTTTTTCGGACTCTGATTTAGCTGATTTTTCTGATTTTTAGACGTCATTTTTCAGGGCTCGATTTTCGGGCGCCGAAAAGTTCCAATTTTTTTTAGAAATTTTATGTTGTGGGAAGTCAAAAAATAGTATGCTAAGCACTTAGGAGCCATTTTTTTGTTTTTCGGACTCTGAATTGACTGACTTTTAGACGCAATTCTTCAGGGCTCGATTTTCGTGCGCCGAAAAGTTTCATTTTTTTTGAAATTTTAAGTTTTGGGAAGTCAAAAAATATTATACTAAGCACTTAGGAGCCATTTGTTTTATTTTTAGGACTCTGATTTTGCTGATTTTTAGACGTCATTTTCCAAGGCTCGATTTTCGTGCGCCGAAAAGTTTCATTTTTTTTGAAATTTTATGTTTTCGAAGTCAAAAAATAATATATTAAGCACTTAGGAGATTTTTTTTGTTTTTCAGACTATGATTTTGCTGATTTTTAAACGTCATTTTTCAGGGCTCGATTTTCGTGCGCCGAAAAGTTTCATTTTTTTTGAAATTTTATGTTTTGGGAAGTCAAAAATATTATGTTAAGCACTTAGGAGCTATTTGTTTTGTTTTTAGGACTCTGATTTTGTTGATTTTTAGACGTCATTTTCCAAGGCTCGATTTTCGTGCGCCGAAAAGTTTCATTTTTTTTGAAATTTTAAGTTTTGGGAAGTCAAAAAATATTATACTAAGCACTTAGGAGCCATTTGTTTTGTTTTTGGGACTCTGATTTTGCTGATTTTTAGACGTCATTTTCAGGGCTCGATTTCCGTGCCCCGAAATGTTTCTTTTTTTTTGAGATTTTAAGTTTTGGGAAGGAGAAAAGTAATATATTGGGCACTTATGAGCCATTTGTTTTGTTTTTCGGACTCTGATTTAGCTGATTTTTCTGATTTTTAGACGTCATTTTTCAGGGCTCGATTTTCGGGCGCCGAAAAGTTTCAATTTTTTTTTGAAATTTTATGTTTTGGGAAGTCAAAAAATATTATGTTAAGCACTTAGGAGCCATTTTTTTGTTTTTCGGACTCTGATTTTGCTGATTTTTAGACGTCATTTTTCAGGGCTCGATTTTCGTGCGCCGCAAAGTTTCATTTTTTTTTAAATTTTAAGTTTTGGGAAGTCAAAAAATATTATACTAAGCACTTAGGAGCCATTTGTTTTATTTTTAGGACTGTGATTTTGCTGATTTTTAGACGTCATTTTCCAAGGCTCGATTTCCGTGACCCGAAAAGTTTCATTTTTTTTGAAATTTTAAGTTTTCGAAGTCAAAAAATAATATATTAAGAACTTAGGAGACTTTTTTTGTTTTTCAGACTATGATTTTGCTGATTTTTAAACGTCATTTTTCAGGGCTCGATTTTCGTGCGCCGAAAAGTTTCATTTTTTTTGAAATTTTATGTTTTGGGGAGTCAAAAAATATTATGTTAGGCACTGAGGAGCCATTTGGTTTGTTTTTAGGACTCTGATGTTGCTGATTTTTAGACGTCATTGTCCAGGGGTCGATTTGCGTGGGCCGAAAAGTTTCATTTTTTTTGAATTTTTAAGTTTTGGGAAGTCAAAAAATAATATATTAAGCACTTATGAGCCATTTGTTTTGTTTTTCGGACTCTGATTTTGCTAATTTTTAGACGTCATTTTTCAGGGCTCGATTTTCGTGCCTCGAAAAGTTTCATTTTTTTTGAAATTATATGTTTTGGGAAGTCAAAAAATATTATGTTAAGCACTTAGGAGCCATTTGTTTTGTTTTTACAACTCTGATTTTGCTGATTTTTAGACGTCATTTTCCAAGGCTCGATTTTCGTGCACCAAAAAGTTTCATTTTTTTTGAAATTTTAAGTTTTGGGAAGTAAAAAAATATTATACTAAGCACTTAGGAGCCATTTGTTTTGTTTTTCGGACTCTGATTTTTTGCTGATTTTTAAACGTCATTTTCCAGGGCTCGATTTTCGTGCGCCGAAAAGTTTCATTTTTTTTTGAAATTTTAAGTTTTGGGAAGTCAAAAAATAATATATTAAGCACTTAGGAGACATTTTTTTTGTTTTTCTGACTTTGTTTTTGCTGATTTTTAGACGTCTTTTTTCAGGCTTCGATTTTCATTCGCCGAAAAGTTTCATTTTTTTTGAAATTTTATATTTTGGGAAGTCAAAAAATATTATGTTAAGCACTTAGGAGCCATTTGTTTTGTTTTTCGGAATCTGATTTTGCTGTTTTTTAGAGGTCATTTTCCAGGGCTCGATTTTCGTGCGCCGAAAAGTTTCATTTTTTTTTGAAATTTTAAGTTTTCGAAGTCAAAAAATAATATATTAAGCACTTAGGAGACATTTTTTTTGTTTTTCGGACTATTATTTTGCTGATTTTTAAACGTCATTTTTCATGGCTCGATTTTCGTGCGCCGAAAAGTTTCATTTTTTTTGAAATTTTATGTTTTGGGAAGTCAAAAAATATTATGTTAAGCACTTAGGAGCTATTTGTTTTGTTTTTACGACTCTGATTTTGTTGATTTTTAGACGTCATTTTCCAAGGCTCGATTTTCGTGCGCCGAAAAGTTTCATTTTTTTTGAAATTTTAAGTTTTGGGAAGTAAAAAAATATTATATTAAGCACTTAGGAGCCATTTGTTTTGTTTTTCGGACTCTGATTTTGCTGATTTTTAGACGTCATTTTCAGGACTCGATTTCCGTGCCCCGAAATGTTTCTTTTTTTTTGAAATTTTAAGTTTTGGGAAGTCAAAAAATAATATATTAAGCATTTATGAGCCATTTGTTTTGTTTTTCGGACTCTGATTTAGCTGATTTTTCTTATTTTTAGACGTCATTTTTCAGGGCTCGATTTTCGGGCGCCGAAAAGTTTCAATTTTTTTTGAAATTTTATGTTTTGGGAAGTCAAAAAATATTATGTTAAGCACTTAGGAGCCATTTTTTTGTTTTTCGGACTCTGATTTTGCTGATTTTTAGACGTCATTTTTCAGGGCTCGATTTTCGTGCGCCGAAAAGTTTCATTTTTTTTGAAATTTTAAGTTTTGGGAAGTCAAAAAATATTATACTAAGCACTTAGGAGCCATTTGTTTTATTTTTAGGACTCTGATTTTGCCCATTTTTAGACGTCATTTTCAAAGGCACGATTTCCGTGGCCCGAAAAGTTACATTTTTTTTGAAATTTTAAGTATTCGAAGTAAAAAAATAATATATTAATCACTTAGGCGAATTTTTTTGTTTTTCAGACTATGATTTTGCTGATTTTTAAACGTCATTTTTCAGGGCTCGATTTTCGTGCGCCGAAAAGTTTCATTTTTTTTGAAATTTTATGTTTTGGGAAGTCAAAAAATATTATGTTAAGCACTTAGGAGCCATTTGTTTTGTTTTTAGGACTCTGATTTTGCTGATTTTTAAACGTCATTTTCCAAGGCTCGATTTTCGTGCGCCGAAAAGTTTCATTTTTTTTGAATTTTTAAGTTTTGGGAAGTCAAAAAATAATATATTAAGCACTTATGAGCCATTTGTTTTGTTTTTCGGACTCTGATTTTGCTAATTTTTAGACGTCATTTTTCAGGGCTCGATTTTCGTGCCTCGAAAAGTTTCATTTTTTTTGAAATTATATGTTTTGGAAGTCAAAAAATATTATGTTAAGCACTTAGGAGCCATTTGTTTTGTTTTTACAACTCTGATTTTGCTGATTTTTAGACGTCATTTTCCAAGGCTCGATTTTCGTGCGCCGAAAAGTTTCATTTTTTTTGAAATTTTAAGTTTTGGGAAGTAAAAAAATATTATACTAAGCACTTAGGAGCCATTTGTTTTGTTTTTCGGACTCTGATTTTTTGCTGATTTTTAAACGTCATTTTCCAGGGCTCGATTTTCGTGCGCCGAAAAGTTTCATTTTTTTTTGAAATTTTAAGTTTTGGGAAGTCAAAAAATAATATATTAAGCACTTAGGAGACATTTTTTTTGTTTTTCGGACTCTGATTTTGCTGATTTTTAGACGTCATTTTTCAGGGCTCGATTTTCATTCGCCGAAAAGTTTCATTTTTTTTGAAATTTTATATTTTGGGAAGTCAAAAAATATTATGTTAAGCACTTAGGAGCCATTTGTTTTGTTTTTCGGAATCTGATTTTGCTGTTTTTTAGAGGTCATTTTCCAGGGCTCGATTTTCGTGCGCCGAAAAGTTTCATTTTTTTTGAAATTTTAAGTTTTCGAAGTCAAAAAATAATATATTAAGCACTTAGGAGACATTTTTTTTGTTTTTCGGACTATTATTTTGCTGATTTTTAAACGTCATTTTTCATGGCTCGATTTTCGTGCGCCGAAAAGTTTCATTTTTTTTGAAATTTTATGTTTTGGGAAGTCAAAAATATTATGTTAAGCACTTAGGAGCTATTTGTTTTGTTTTTAGGACTCTGATTTTGTTGATTTTTAGACGTCATTTTCCAAGGCTCGATTTTCGTGCGCCGAAAAGTTTCATTTTTTTTGAAATTTTAAGTTTTGGGAAGTCAAAAAATATTATACTAAGCACTTAGGAGCCATTTGTTTTGTTTTTGGGACTCTGATTTTGCTGATTTTTAGACGTCATTTTCAGGGCTCGATTTCCGTGCCCCGAAATGTTTCTTTTTTTTTGAAATTTTAAGTTTTGGGAAGTCAAAAAATAATATATTAAGCACTTATGAGCCATTTGTTTTGTTTTTCGGACTCTGATTTAGCTGATTTTTCTGATTTTTAGACGTCATTTTTCAGGGCTCGATTTTCGGGCGCCGAAAAGTTTCAATTTTTTTTTGAAATTTTATGTTTTGGGAAGTCAAAAAATATTATGTTAAGCACTTAGGAGCCATTTTTTTGTTTTTCGGACTCTGATTTTGCTGATTTTTAGACGTCATTTTTCAGGGCTCGATTTTCGTGCGCCGAAAAGTTTCATTTTTTTTGAAATTTTAAGTTTTGGGAAGTCAAAAAATATTATACTAAGCACTTAGGACCCATTTGTTTTATTTTTAGGACTCTGATTTTGCTGATTTTTAGACGTCATTTTCCAAGGCTCGATTTCCGTGACACGAAAAGTTTCATTTTTTTTGAAATTTTAAGTTTTCGAAGTCAAAAAATAATATATTAAGCACTTAGGAGATTTTTTTTGTTTTTCAGACTATGATTTTGCTGAGTTTTAAACGTCATTTTTCAGGGCTCGATTTTCGTGCGCCGAAAAGTTTCATTTTTTTTGAAATTTTATGTTTTGGGAAGTCAAAAAATATTATGTTAAGCACTTAGGAGCCATTTGTTTTGTTTTTAGGACTCTGATTTTGCTGATTTTTAGACGTCATTTTCCAAGGCTCGATTTTCGTGCGCCGAAAAGTTTCATTTTTTTTGAATTTTTAAGTTTTGGGAAGTCAAAAAATAATATATTAAGCACTTATGAGCCATTTGTTTTGTTTTTCGGACTCTGATTTTGCTAATTTTTAGACGTCATTTTTCAGGGCTCGATTTTCGTGCCTCGAAAAGTTTCATTTTTTTTGAAATTATATGTTTTGGGAAGTCAAAAAATATTATGTTAAGCACTTAGGAGCCATTTGTTTTGTTTTTACAACTCTGATTTTGCTGATTTTTAGACGTCATTTTCCAAGGCTCGATTTTCGTGCGCCGAAAAGCTTCATTTTTTTTGAAATTTTAAGTTTTGGGAAGTCAAAAAATATTATACTAAGCACTTAGGAGCCATTTGTTTTGTTTTTCGGACTCTGATTTTTTTCTATTTTTTAAACGTCATTTTCCAGGGCTCGATTTTCGTGCGCCGAAAAGTTTCATTTTTTTTTGAAATTTTAAGTTTTGGGAAGTCAAAAAATAATATATTAAGCACTTAGGAGGCATTTTTTTTGTTTTTCGGACTCTGATTTTGCTGATTTTTAGACGTCATTTTTCAGGGCTCGATTTTCATTCGCCGAAAAGTTTCATTTTTTTTGAAATTTTATATTTTGGGAAGTCAAAAAATATTATGTTAAGCACTTAGGAGCCATTTGTTTTGTTTTTCGGAATCTGATTTTGCTGTTTTTTAGAGGTCATTTTCCAGGGCTCGATTTTCGTGCGCCGAAAAGTTTCATTTTTTTTTGAAATTTTAAGTTTTCGAAGTCAAAAAATAATATATTAAGCACTTAGGAGACATTTTTTTTGTTTTTCGGACTATTATTTTGCTGATTTTTAAACGTCATTTTTCATGGCTCGATTTTCGTGCGCCGAAAAGTTTCATTTTTTTTGAAATTTTATGTTTTGGGAAGTCAAAAAATATTAAGTTAAGCACTTAGGAGCCATTTGTTTTGTGTTTAGGACTCTGATTTTGTTGATTTTTATACGTCATTTTCCAAGGCTCGATTTTCGTGCGCCGAAAAGTTTCATTTTTTTTGAAATTTTAAGTTTTGGGAAGTCAAAAAATATTATACTAAGCACTTAGGAGCCATTTGTTTTGTTTTTGGGACTCTGATTTTGCTGATTTTTAGACGTCATTTTCAGGACTCGATTTCCGTGCCCCGAAATGTTTCTTTTTTTTTGAAATTTTAAGTTTTGGGAAGTCAAAAAATAATATATTAAGCACTTATGAGCCATTTGTTTTGTTTTTCGGACTCTGATTTAGCTGATTTTTCTTATTTTTAGACGTCATTTTTCAGGGCTCGATTTTCGGGCGCCGAAAAGTTTCAATTTTTTTTGAAATTTTATGTTTTGGGAAGTCAAAAAATATTATGTTAAGCACTTAGGAGCCATTTTTTTGTTTTTCGGACTCTGATTTTGCTGATTTTTAGACGTCATTTTTCAGGGCTCGATTTTCGTTCGCCCTATATTTTTTTTTTTTTTGAAATTTTTAGTTTTGGGAAGTCAAAAAATATTATACTAAGCACTTAGGAGCCATTTGTTTTATTTTTAGGACTCTGATTTTGCTGCTTTTCTGACGTCATTTTCCAGGGCTCGCTTTCCGTGAGCCGAAGGGTTTCATTTTTTTTGACATTTTAGGTTTTCGAAGTAAAAAAATAATATATTAGGCACTTGGGAGATTTTTTTTGTTTTTCAGACTATGATTTTGCTGATTTTTAAACGTCATTTTTCAGGGCTCGATTTTCGTGCGCCGAAAAGTTTCATTTTTTTTGAAATTTTATGTTTTGGGAAGTCAAAAAATATTATGTTAAGCACTTAGGAGCCATTTGTTTTGTTTTTAGGACTCTGATTTTGCTGATTTTTAAACGTCATTTTCCAAGGCTCGATTTTCGTGCGCCGAAAAGTTTCATTTTTTTTGAATTTTTAAGTTTTGGGAAGTCAAAAAATAATATATTAAGCACTTATGAGCCATTTGTTTTGTTTTTCGGACTCTGATTTTGCTAATTTTTAGACGTCATTTTTCAGGGCTCGATTTTCGTGCCTCGAAAAGTTTCATTTTTTTTGAAATTATATGTTTTGGAAGTCAAAAAATATTATGTTAAGCACTTAGGAGCCATTTGTTTTGTTTTTACAACTCTGATTTTGCTGATTTTTAGACGTCATTTTCCAAGGCTCGATTTTCGTGCGCCAAAAAGTTTCATTTTTTTTGAAATTTTAAGTTTTGGGAAGTAAAAAAATATTATACTAAGCACTTAGGAGCCATTTGTTTTGTTTTTCGGACTCTGATTTTTTGCTGATTTTTAAACGTCATTTTCCAGGGCTCGATTTTCGTGCGCCGAAAAGTTTCATTTTTTTTTGAAATTTTAAGTTTTGGGAAGTCAAAAAATAATATATTAAGCACTTAGGAGACATTTTTTTTGTTTTTCGGACTCTGATTTTGCTGATTTTTAGACGTCATTTTTCAGGGCTCGATTTTCATTCGCCGAAAAGTTTCATTTTTTTTGAAATTTTATATTTTGGGAAGTCAAAAAATATTATGTTAAGCACTTAGGAGCCATTTGTTTTGTTTTTCGGAATCTGATTTTGCTGTTTTTTAGAGGTCATTTTCCAGGGCTCGATTTTCGTGCGCCGAAAAGTTTCATTTTTTTTGAAATTTTAAGTTTTCGAAGTCAAAAAATAATATATTAAGCACTTAGGAGACATTTTTTTTGTTTTTCGGACTATTATTTTGCTGATTTTTAAACGTCATTTTTCATGGCTCGATTTTCGTGCGCCGAAAAGTTTCATTTTTTTTGAAATTTTATGTTTTGGGAAGTCAAAAATATTATGTTAAGCACTTAGGAGCTATTTGTTTTGTTTTTAGGACTCTGATTTTGTTGATTTTTAGACGTCATTTTCCAAGGCTCGATTTTCGTGCGCCGAAAAGTTTCATTTTTTTTTACATTTTAAGTTTTGGGACGTCAAAAAATATTATACTAAGCTCTTAGGGGCCTGTTGTTTTGTTTTTGGACTCTGATTTTGCTGATTTTTAGACGTCATTTTCAGGGCTCGATTTCCGTGCCCCGAAATGTTTCTTTTTTTTTGAAATTTTAAGTTTTGGGAAGTCAAAAAATAATATATTAAGCACTTATGAGCCATTTGTTTTGTTTTTCGGACTCTGATTTAGCTGATTTTTCTGATTTTTAGACGTCATTTTTCAGGGCTCGATTTTCGGGCGCCGAAAAGTTTCAATTTTTTTTTGAAATTTTATGTTTTGGGAAGTCAAAAAATATTATGTTAAGCACTTAGGAGCCATTTTTTTGTTTTTCGGACTCTGATTTTGCTGATTTTTAGACGTCATTTTTCAGGGCTCGATTTTCGTGCGCCGAAAAGTTTCATTTTTTTTGAAATTTTAAGTTTTGGGAAGTCAAAAAATATTATACTAAGCACTTAGGAGCCATTTGTTTTATTTTTAGGACTCTGATTTTGCTGATTTTTAGACGTCATTTTCCAAGGCTCGATTTCCGTGACACGAAAAGTTTCATTTTTTTTGAAATTTTAAGTTTTCGAAGTCAAAAAATAATATATTAAGCACTTAGGAGATTTTTTTTGTTTTTCAGACTATGATTTTGCTGATTTTTAAACGTCATTTTTCAGGGCTCGATTTTCGTGCGCCGAAAAGTTTCATTTTTTTTGAAATTTTATGTTTTGGGAAGTCAAAAAATATTATGTTAAGCACTTATGAGCCATTTGTTTTGTTTTTAGGACTCTGATTTTGCTGATTTTTAGACGTCATTTTCCAAGGCTCGATTTTCGGGCGCCGAAAAGTTTCATTTTTTTTGAATTTTTAAGTTTTGGGAAGTCAAAAAATAATATATTAAGCACTTATGAGCCATTTGTTTTGTTTTTCGGACTCTGATTTTGCTAATTTTTAGACGTCATTTTTCAGGGCTCGATTTTCGTGCCTCGAAAAGTTTCATTTTTTTTGAAATTATATGTTTTGGGAAGTCAAAAAATATTATGTTAAGCACTTAGGAGCCATTTGTTTTGTTTTTACAACTCTGATTTTGCTGATTTTTAGACGTCATTTTCCAAGGCTCGATTTTCGTGCGCCAAAAAGTTTCATTTTTTTTGAAATTTTAAGTTTTGGGAAGTAAAAAAATATTATACTAAGCACTTAGGAGCCATTTGTTTTGTTTTTCGGACTCTGATTTTTTGCTGATTTTTAAACGTCATTTTCCAGGGCTCGATTTTCGTGCGCCGAAAAGTTTCATTTTTTTTTGAAATTTTAAGTTTTGGGAAGTCAAAAAATAATATATTAAGCACTTAGGAGGCATTTTTTTTGTTTTTCGGACTCTGATTTTGCTGATTTTTAGACGTCATTTTTCAGGGCTCGATTTTCATTCGCCGAAAAGTTTCATTTTTTTTGAAATTTTATATTTTGGGAAGTCAAAAAATATTATGTTAAGCACTTAGGAGCCATTTGTTTTGTTTTTCGGAATCTGATTTTGCTGTTTTTTAGAGGTCATTTTCCAGGGCTCGATTTTCGTGCGCCGAAAAGTTTCATTTTTTTTTGAAATTTTAAGTTTTCGAAGTCAAAAAATAATATATTAAGCACTTAGGATACATTTGTTTTGTTTTTCGGACTATTATTTTGCTGATTTTTAAACGTCATTTTTCATGGCTCGATTTTCGTGCGCCGAAAAGTTTCATTTTTTTTGAAATTTTATGTTGTGGGAAGTCAAAAAATATTAAGTTAAGCACTTAGGAGCTATTTGTTTTGTTTTTAGGACTCTGATTTTGCTGATTTTTAGACGTCAGTTTCCAAGGCTCGATTTTCGTGCGCCAAAAAGTTTCATTTTTTTTGAAATTTTAAGTTTTGGGAAGTCAAAAAATATTATACTAAGCACTTAGGAGCCATTTGTTTTGTTTTTGGGACTCTGATTTTGCTGATTTTTAGACGTCATTTTCAGGACTCGATTTCCGTGCCCCGAAATGTTTCTTTTTTTTTGAAATTTTAAGTTTTGGGAAGTCGAAAAATAATATATTAAGCACTTATGAGCCATTTGTTTTGTTTTTCGGACTCTGATTTAGCTGATTTTTCTTATTTTTAGACGTCATTTTTCAGGGCTCGATTTTCGGGCGCCGAAAAGTTTCAATTTTTTTTGAAATTTTATGTTTTGGGAAGTCAAAAAATATTATGTTAAGCACTTAGGAGCCATTTTTTTGTTTTTCGGACTCTGATTTTGCTGATTTTTAGACGTCATTTTTCAGGGCTCGATTTTCGTGCGCCGAAAAGTTTCATTTTTTTTGAAATTTTAAGTTTTGGGAAGTCAAAAAATATTATACTAAGCACTTAGGAGCCATTTGTTTTATTTTTAGGACTCTGATTTTGCTGATTTTTAGACGTCATTTTCCAAGGCTCGATTTCCGTGACCCGAAAAGTTTCATTTTTTTTGAAATTTTAAGTTTTCGAAGTAAAAAAATAATATATTAAGCACTTAGGAGATTTTTTTTGTTTTTCAGACTATGATTTTGCTGATTTTTAAACGTCATTTTTCAGGGCTCGATTTTCGTGCGCCGAAAAGTTTCATTTTTTTTGAAATTTTATGTTTTGGGAAGTCAAAAAATATTATGTTAAGCACTTAGGAGCCATTTGTTTTGTTTTTAGGACTCTGATTTTGCTGATTTTTAAACGTCATTTTCCAAGGCTCGATTTTCGTGCGCCGAAAAGTTTCATTTTTTTTGAATTTTTAAGTTTTGGGAAGTCAAAAAATAATATATTAAGCACTTATGAGCCATTTGTTTTGTTTTTCGGACTCTGATTTTGCTAATTTTTAGACGTCATTTTTCAGGGCTCGATTTTCGTGCCTCGAAAAGTTTCATTTTTTTTGAAATTATATGTTTTGGAAGTCAAAAAATATTATGTTAAGCACTTAGGAGCCATTTGTTTTGTTTTTCGGACTCTGATTTTCCTGATTTTAAGACGTCATTTTCCAAGGCTCGATTTTCGTGCGCCAAAAAGTTTCATTTTTTTTGAAATTTTAAGTTTTGGGAAGTAAAAAAATATTATACTAAGCACTTAGGAGCCATTTGTTTTGTTTTTCGGACTCTGATTTTTTGCTGATTTTTAAACGTCATTTTCCAGGGCTCGATTTTCGTGCGCCGAAAAGTTTCATTTTTTTTTGAAATTTTAAGTTTTGGGAAGTCAAAAAATAATATATTAAGCACTTAGGAGACATTTTTTTTGTTTTTCGGACTCTGATTTTGCTGATTTTTAGACGTCATTTTTCAGGGCTCGATTTTCATTCGCCGAAAAGTTTCATTTTTTTTGAAATTTTATATTTTGGGAAGTCAAAAAATATTATGTTAAGCACTTAGGAGCCATTTGTTTTGTTTTTCGGAATCTGATTTTGCTGTTTTTTAGAGGTCATTTTCCAGGGCTCGATTTTCGTGCGCCGAAAAGTTTCATTTTTTTTGAAATTTTAAGTTTTCGAAGTCAAAAAATAATATATTAAGCACTTAGGAGACATTTTTTTTGTTTTTCGGACTATTATTTTGCTGATTTTTAAACGTCATTTTTCATGGCTCGATTTTCGTGCGCCGAAAAGTTTCATTTTTTTTGAAATTTTATGTTTTGGGAAGTCAAAAATATTATGTTAAGCACTTAGGAGCTATTTGTTTTGTTTTTAGGACTCTGATTTTGTTGATTTTTAGACGTCATTTTCCAAGGCTCGATTTTCGTGCGCCGAAAAGTTTCATTTTTTTTGAAATTTTAAGTTTTGGGAAGTCAAAAAATATTATACTAAGCACTTAGGAGCCATTTGTTTTGTTTTTGGACTCTGATTTTGCTGATTTTTAGACGTCATTTTCAGGGCTCGATTTCCGTGCCCCGAAATGTTTCTTTTTTTTTGAAATTTTTAGTTTTGGGAAGTCAAAAAATAATATATTAAGCACTTATTAGCCATTTGTTTTGTTTTTCGGACTCTGATTTAGCTGATTTTTCTGATTTTTAGACGTCATTTTTCAGGGCTCGATTTTCGGGCGCCGAAAAGTTTCATTTTTTTTTGATTTTTTAGTTTTTGGGAGGTCAAAAAATATTATGTTAAGCACTTAGGAGCCATTTTTTTGTTTTTAGGACTCTGATTTTGCTGATTTTTAGACGTCATTTTTCAGGGCTCGATTTTCGTGCGCCGAAAAGTTTCATTTTTTTTGAATTTTTAAGTTTTGGGAAGTCAAAAAATATTATACTAAGCACTTAGGAGCCATTTGTTTTATTTTTAGGACTCTGATTTTGCTGATTTTTAGACGTCATTTTCCAAGGCTCGATTTCCGTGACACGAAAAGTTTCATTTTTTTTGAAATTTTAAGTTTTCGAAGTCAAAAAATAATATATTAAGCACTTAGGAGATTTTTTTTGTTTTTCAGACTATGATTTTGCTGATTTTTAAACGTCATTTTTCAGGGCTCGATTTTCGTGCGCCGAAAAGTTTCATTTTTTTTGAAATTGTATGTTTTGGGAAGTCAAAAAATATTATTGTAAGCACTTAGGAGCCATTTGTTTTGTTTTTAGGCCTCTGATTTTGCTGATTTTTAGACGTCATTTTCCAAGGCTCGATTTTCGTGCGCCGAAAAGTTTCATTTTTTTTGAATTTTTAAGTTTTGGGAAGTCAAAAAATAATATATTAAGCACTTATGAGCCATTTGTTTTGTTTTTCGGACTCTGATTTTGCTAATTTTTAGACGTCATTTTTCAGGGCTCGATTTTCGTGCCTCGAAAAGTTTCATTTTTTTTGAAATTATATGTTTTGGGAAGTCAAAAAATATTATGTTAAGCACTTAGGAGCCATTTGTTTTGTTTTTAAAACTCTGATTTTGCTGATTTTTAGACGTCATTTTCCAAGGCTCGATTTTCGTGCGCCAAAAAGTTTCATTTTTTTTGAAATTTTAAGTTTTGGGAAGTAAAAAAATATTATACTAAGCACTTAGGAGCCATTTGTTTTGTTTTTCGGACTCTGATTTTTTGCTGATTTTTAAACGTCATTTTCCAGGGCTCGATTTTCGTGCGCCGAAAAGTTTCATTTTTTTTTGAAATTTTAAGTTTTGGGAAGTCAAAAAATAATATATTAAGCACTTAGGAGACATTTTTTTTGTTTTTCGGACTCTGATTTTGCTGATTTTTAGACGTCATTTTTCAGGGCTCGATTTTCATTCGCCGAAAAGTTTCATTTTTTTTGAAATTTTATATTTTGGGAAGTCAAAAAATATTATGTTAAGCACTTAGGAGCCATTTGTTTTGTTTTTCGGAATCTGATTTTGCTGTTTTTTAGAGGTCATTTTCCAGGGCTCGATTTTCGTGCGCCGAAAAGTTTCATTTTTTTTTGAAATTTTAAGTTTTCGAAGTCAAAAAATAATATATTAAGCACTTAGGAGACATTTTTTTTGTTTTTCGGACTATTATTTTGCTGATTTTTAAACGTCATTTTTCATGGCTCGATTTTCGTGCGCCGAAAAGTTTCATTTTTTTTGAAATTTTATGTTTTGGGAAGTCAAAAAATATTAAGTTAAGCACTTAGGAGCTATTTGTTTTGTTTTTAGGACTCTGATTTTGTTGATTTTTAGACGTCATTTTCCAAGGCTCGATTTTCGTGCGCCGAAAAGTTTCATTTTTTTTGAAATTTTAAGTTTTGGGAAGTCAAAAAATATTATACTAAGCACTTAGGAGCCATTTGTTTTGTTTTTGGGACTCTGATTTTGCTGATTTTTAGACGTCATTTTCAGGACTCGATTTCCGTGCCCCGAAATGTTTCTTTTTTTTTGAAATTTTAAGTTTTGGGAAGTCAAAAAATAATATATTAAGCACTTATGAGCCATTTGTTTTGTTTTTCGGACTCTGATTTAGCTGATTTTTCTTATTTTTAGACGTCATTTTTCAGGGCTCGATTTTCGGGCGCCGAAAAGTTTCAATTTTTTTTGAAATTTTATGTTTTGGGAAGTCAAAAAATATTATGTTAAGCACTTAGGAGCCATTTTTTTGTTTTTCGGACTCTGATTTTGCTGATTTTTAGACGTCATTTTTCAGGGCTCGATTTTCGTGCGCCGAAAAGTTTCATTTTTTTTGAAATTTTAAGTTTTGGGAAGTCAAAAAATATTATACTAAGCACTTAGGAGCCATTTGTTTTATTTTTAGGACTCTGATTTTGCTGATTTTTAGACGTCATTTTCCAAGGCTCGATTTCCGTGACCCGAAAAGTTTCATTTTTTTTGAAATTTTAAGTTTTCGAAGTAAAAAAATAATATATTAAGCACTTAGGAGATTTTTTTTGTTTTTCAGACTATGATTTTGCTGATTTTTAAACGTCATTTTTCAGGGCTCGATTTTCGTGCGCCGAAAAGTTTCATTTTTTTTGAAATTTTATGTTTTGGGAAGTCAAAAAATATTATGTTAAGCACTTAGGAGCCATTTGTTTTGTTTTTAGGACTCTGATTTTGCTGATTTTTAAACGTCATTTTCCAAGGCTCGATTTTCGTGCGCCGAAAAGTTTCATTTTTTTTGAATTTTTAAGTTTTGGGAAGTCAAAAAATAATATATTAAGCACTTATGAGCCATTTGTTTTGTTTTTCGGACTCTGATTTTGCTAATTTTTAGACGTCATTTTTCAGGGCTCGATTTTCGTGCCTCGAAAAGTTTCATTTTTTTTGAAATTATATGTTTTGGGAAGTCAAAAAATATTATGTTAAGCACTTAGGAGCCATTTGTTTTGTTTTTACAACTCTGATTTTGCTGATTTTTAGACGTCATTTTCCAAGGCTCGATTTTCGTGCGCCAAAAAGTTTCATTTTTTTTGAAATTTTAAGTTTTGGGAAGTAAAAAAATATTATACTAAGCACTTATGAGCCATTTGTTTTGTTTTTCGGACTCTGATTTTTTGCTGATTTTTAAACGTCATTTTTCAGGGCTCGATTTTCGTGCGCCGAAAAGTTTCATTTTTTTTTGAAATTTTAAGTTTTGGGAAGTCAAAAAATAATACATTAAGCACTTAGGAGCCATTTTTTTTGTTTTTCGGACTCTGATTTTGCTGACTTTTAGACGTCATTTTTCAGGGCTCGATTTTCATTCGCCGAAAAGTTTCATTTTTTTTGAAATTTTATATTTTGGGGAGTCAAAAAATATTATGTTAAGCACTTAGGAGCCATTTGTTTTGTTTTTCGGAATCTGATTTTGCTGTTTTTTAGAGGTCATTTTCCAGGGCTCGATTTTCGTGCGCCGAAAAGTTTCATTTTTTTTGAAATTTTAAGTTTTCGAAGTCAAAAAATAATATATTAAGCACTTAGGAGACATTTTTTTTGTTTTTCGGACTATTATTTTGCTGATTTTTAAACGTCATTTTTCATGGCTCGATTTTCGTGCGCCGAAAAGTTTCATTTTTTTTGAAATTTTATGTTTTGGGAAGTCAAAAAATATTATGTTAAGCACTTAGGAGCTATTTGTTTTGTTTTTAGGACTCTGATTTTGTTGATTTTTAGACGTCATTTTCCAAGGCTCGATTTTCGTGCGCCGAAAAGTTTCATTTTTTTTGAAATTTTAAGTTTTGGGAAGTCAAAAAATATTATACTAAGCACTTAGGAGCCATTTGTTTTATTTTTAGGACTCTGATTTTGCTGATTTTTAGACGTCATTTTCCAAGGCTCGATTTCCGTGACACGAAAAGTTTCATTTTTTTTGAAATTTTAAGTTTTCGAAGTCAAAAAATAATATATTAAGCACTTAGGAGATTTTTTTTGTTTTTCTGACTATGATTTTGCTGATTTTTAAACGTCATTTTTCAGGGCTCGATTTTCGTGCCCCGAAAAGTTTCATTTTTTTTGAAATTTTATGTTTTGGGAAGTCAAAAAATATTATGTTAAGCACTTAGGAGCCATTTGTTTTGTTTTTAGGACTCTGATTTTGCTGATTTTTAGACGTCATTTTTCAGGGCTCGATTTTCATGCGCCGAAAAGTTTCATTTTTTTTGAAATTTTATATTTTGGGAAGTCAAAAAATATTATGTTAAGCACTTAGGAGCCATTTGTTTTGTTTTTCGGAATCTAATTTTGCTGTTTTTTAGAGGTCATTTTCCAGGGCTCGATTTTCGTGCGCCGAAAAGTTTCATTTTTTTTTGAAATTTTAAGTTTTCGAAGTCAAAAAATAATATATTAAGCACTTAGGAGACATTTTTTTTGTTTTTCGGACTATTATTTTGCTGATTTTTAAACGTCATTTTTCATGGCTCGATTTTCGTGCGCCGAAAAGTTTCATTTTTTTTGAAATTTTATGTTTTGGGAAGTCAAAAAATATTATGTTAAGCACTTAGGAGCTATTTGTTTTGTTTTTAGGACTCTGATTTTGTTGATTTTTAGACGTCATTTTCCAAGGCTCGATTTTCGTGCGCCGAAAAGTTTCATTTTTTTTGAAATTTTAAGTTTTGGGAAGTCAAAAAATATTATACTAAGCACTTAGGAGCCATTTGTTTTGTTTTTGGGACTCTGATTTTGCTGATTTTTAGACGTCATTTTCAGGACTCGATTTCCGTGCCCCGAAATGTTTCTTTTTTTTTGAAATTTTAAGTTTTGGGAAGTCAAAAAATAATATATTAAGCACTTATGAGCCATTTGTTTTGTTTTTCGGACTCTGATTTAGCTGATTTTTCTTATTTTTAGACGTCATTTTTCAGGGCTCGATTTTCGGGCGCCGAAAAGTTTTAATTTTTTTTGAAATTTTATGTTTTGGGAAGTCAAAAAATATTATGTTAAGCACTTAGGAGCCATTTTTTTGTTTTTCGGACTCTGATTTTGCTGATTTTTAGACGTCATTTTTCAGGGCTCGATTTTCGTGCGCCGAAAAGTTTCATTTTTTTTGAAATTTTAAGTTTTGGGAAGTCAAAAAATATTATACTAAGCACTTAGGAGCCATTTGTTTTATTTTTAGGACTCTGATTTTGCTGATTTTTAGACGTCATTTTCCAAGGCTCGATTTCCGTGACCCGAAAAGTTTCATTTTTTTTGAAATTTTAAGTTTTCGAAGTAAAAAAATAATATATTAAGCACTTAGGAGATTTTTTTTGTTTTTCAGACTATGATTTTGCTGATTTTTAAACGTCATTTTTCAGGGCTCGATTTTCGTGCGCCGAAAAGTTTCATTTTTTTTGAAATTTTATGTTTTGGGAAGTCAAAAAATATTATGTTAAGCACTTAGGAGCCATTTGTTTTGTTTTTAGGACTCTGATTTTGCTGATTTTTTAACGTCATTTTCCAAGGCTCGATTTTCGTGCGCCGAAAAGTTTCATTTTTTTTGAATTTTTAAGTTTTGGGAAGTCAAAAAATAATATATTAAGCACTTATGAGCCATTTGTTTTGTTTTTCGGACTCTGATTTTGCTAATTTTTAGACGTCATTTTTCAGGGCTCGATTTTCGTGCCTCGAAAAGTTTCATTTTTTTTGAAATTATATGTTTTGGGAAGTCAAAAAATATTATGTTAAGCACTTAGGAGCCATTTGTTTTGTTTTTACAACTCTGATTTTGCTGATTTTTAGACGTCATTTTCCAAGGCTCGATTTTCGTGCGCCAAAAAGTTTCATTTTTTTTGAAATTTTAAGTTTTGGGAAGTAAAAAAATATTATACTAAGCACTTAGGGTCCATTTGTTTTGTTTTTCGGACTCTGATTTTTTGCTGATTTTTAAACGTCATTTTCCAGGGCTCGATTTTCGTGCGCCGAAAAGTTTCATTTTTTTTTGAAATTTTAAGTTTTGGGAAGTCAAAAAATAATAGATTAAGCACTTAGGAGACATTTTTTTTGTTTTTCGGACTCTGATTTTGCTGATTTTTAGACGTCATTTTTCAGGGCTCGATTTTCATTCGCCGAAAAGTTTCATTTTTTTTGAAATTTTATATTTTGGGAAGTCAAAGAATATTATGTTAAGCACTTAGGAGCCATTTGTTTTGTTTTTCGGAATCTGATTTTGCTGTTTTTTAGAGGTCATTTTCCAGGGCTCGATTTTCGTGCGCCGAAAAGTTTCATTTTTTTTGAAATTTTAAGTTTTCGAAGTCAAAAAATAATATATTAAGCACTTAGGAGACATTTTTTTTGTTTTTCGGACTATTATTTTGCTGATTTTTAAACGTCATTTTTCATGGCTCGATTTTCGTGCGCCGAAAAGTTTCATTTTTTTTGAAATTTTATGTTTTGGGAAGTCAAAAAATATTATGTTAAGCACTTAGGAGCTATTTGTTTTGTTTTTAGGACTCTGATTTTGTTGATTTTTAGACGTCATTTTCCAAGGCTCGATTTTCGTGCGCCGAAAAGTTTCATTTTTTTTGAAATTTTAAGTTTTGGGAAGTCAAAAAATATTATACTAAGCACTTAGGAGCCATTTGTTTTATTTTTAGGACTCTGATTTTGCTGATTTTTAGACGTCATTTTCCAAGGCTCGATTTCCGTGACACGAAAAGTTTCATTTTTTTTGAAATTTTAAGTTTTCGAAGTCAAAAAATAATATATTAAGCACTTAGGAGATTTTTTTTGTTTTTCAGACTATGATTTTGCTGATTTTTAAACGTCATTTTTCAGGGCTCGATTTTCGTGCGCCGAAAAGTTTCATTTTTTTTGAAATTTTATGTTTTGGGAAGTCAAAAAATATTATGTTAAGCACTTAGGAGCCATTTGTTTTGTTTTTAGGACTCTGATTTTGCTGATTTTTAGACGTCATTTTTCAGGGCTCGATTTTCATTCGCCGAAAAGTTTCATTTTTTTTGAAATTTTATATTTTGGGAAGTCAAAAAATATTATGTTAAGCACTTAGGAGCCATTTGTTTTGTTTTTCGGAATCTGATTTTGCTGTTTTTTAGAGGTGATTTTCCAGGGCTCGGTTTTCGTGCGCCGAAAAGTTTCATTTTTTTTTGAAATTTTAAGTTTTCGAAGTCAAAAAATAATATATTACGCACTTAGGTGACATTTTTTTTGTTTTTCGGACTATTATTTTGCTGATTTTTAAACGTCATTTTTCATGGCTCGATTTTCGTGCGCCGAAAAGTTTCATTTTTTTTGAAATTTTATGTTTTGGGAAGTCAAAAAATATTATGTTAAGCACTTAGGAGCTATTTGTTTTGTTTTTAGGACTCTGATTTTGTTGATTTTTAGACGTCATTTTCCAAGGCTCGATTTTCGTGCGCCAGAAAGTTTCATTTTTTTTTGAAATTTTAAGTTTTGGGAAGTCAAAAAATATTATACTAAGCACTTAGGAGCCATTTGTTTTGTTTTTGGGACTCTGATTTTGCTGATTTTTAGACGTCATTTTCAGGACTCGATTTCCGTGCCCCGAAATGTTTCTTTTTTTTTGAAATTTTAAGTTTTGGGAAGTCAAAAAATAATATATTAAGCACTTATGAGCCATTTGTTTTGTTTTTCGGACTCTGATTTAGCTGATTTTTCTTATTTTTAGACGTCATTTTTCAGGGCTCGATTTTCGGGCGCCGAAAAGTTTCAATTTTTTTTGAAATTTTATGTTTTGGGAAGTCAAAAAATATTATGTTAAGCACTTAGGAGCCATTTTTTTGTTTTTCGGACTCTGATTTTGCTGATTTTTAGACGTCATTTTTCAGGGCTCGATTTTCGTGCGCCGAAAAGTTTCATTTTTTTTGAAATTTTAAGTTTTGGGAAGTCAAAAAATATTATACTAAGCACTTAGGAGCCATTTGTTTTATTTTTAGGACTCTGATTTTGCTGATTTTTAGACGTCATTTTCCAAGGCTCGATTTCCGTGACCCGAAAAGTTTCATTTTTTTTGAAATTTTAAGTTTTCGAAGTAAAAAAATAATATATTAAGCACTTAGGAGATTTTTTTTGTTTTTCAGACTATGATTTTGCTGATTTTTAAACGTCATTTTTCAGGGCTCGATTTTCGTGCGCCGAAAAGTTTCATTTTTTTTGAAATTTTATGTTTTGGGAAGTCAAAAAATATTATGTTAAGCACTTAGGAGCCATTTGTTTTGTTTTTAGGACTCTGATTTTGCTGATTTTTAAACGTCATTTTCCAAGGCTCGATTTTCGTGCGCCGAAAAGTTTCATTTTTTTTGAATTTTTAAGTTTTGGGAAGTCAAAAAATAATATATTAAGCACTTATGAGCCATTTGTTTTGTTTTTCGGACTCTGATTTTGCTAATTTTTAGACGTCATTTTTCAGGGCTCGATTTTCGTGCCTCGAAAAGTTTCATTTTTTTTGAAATTATATGTTTTGGGAAGTCAAAAAATATTATGTTAAGCACTTAGGAGCCATTTGTTTTGTTTTTACAACTCTGATTTTGCTGATTTTTAGACGTCATTTTCCAAGGCTCGATTTTCGTGCGCCAAAAAGTTTCATTTTTTTTGAAATTTTAAGTTTTGGGAAGTAAAAAAATATTATACTAAGCACTTAGGAGCCATTTGTTTTGTTTTTCGGACTCTGATTTTTTGCTGATTTTTAAACGTCATTTTCCAGGGCTCGATTTTCGTGCGCCGAAAAGTTTCATTTTTTTTTGAAATTTTAAGTTTTGGGAAGTCAAAAAATAATATATTAAGCACTTAGGAGACATTTTTTTTGTTTTTCGGACTCTGATTTTGCTGATTTTTAGACGTCATTTTTCAGGGCTCGATTTTCATTCGCCGAAAAGTTTCATTTTTTTTGAAATTTTATATTTTGGGAAGTCAAAAAATATTATGTTAAGCACTTAGGAGCCATTTGTTTTGTTTTTCGGAATCTGATTTTGCTGTTTTTTAGAGGTCATTTTCCAGGGCTCGATTTTCGTGCGCCGAAAAGTTTCATTTTTTTTGAAATTTTAAGTTTTCGAAGTCAAAAAATAATATATTAAGCACTTAGGAGACATTTTTTTTGTTTTTCGGACTATGATTTTGCTGATTTTTGAACGTCATTTTTCAGGGCTCGATTTTCGTGCGCCGAAAAGTTTCATTTTTTTTGAAATTTTATGTTTTGGGAAGTCAAAAAATATTATGTTAAGCACTTAGGAGCTATTTGTTTTGTTTTTAGGACTCTGATTTTGGTGGTTTTTAGACGTCATTTTCCAAGGCTCGATTTTCGTGCGCCGAAAAGTTTCATTTTTTTTGAAATTTTAAGTTTTGGGAAGTCAAAAAATATTATACTAAGCACTTAGGAGCCATTTGTTTTATTTTTAGGACTCTGATTTTGCTGATTTTTAGACGTCATTTTCCAAGGCTCGATTTCCGTGACACGAAAAGTTTCATTTTTTTTGAAATTTTAAGTTTTCGAAGTCAAAAAATAATATATTAAGCACTTAGGAGATTTTTTTTTGTTTTTCAGACTATGATTTTGCTGATTTTTAAACGTCATTTTTCAGGGCTCGATTTTCGTGCGCCGAAAAGTTTCATTTTTTTTGAAATTTTATGTTTTGGGAAGTCAAAAAATATTATGTTAAGCACTTAGGAGCCATTTGTTTTGTTTTTACAACTCTGATTTTGCTGATATTTAGACGTCATTTTTCAAGGCTCGATTTTCATTCGCCGAAAAGTTTCATTTTTTTTGAAGTTTTATATTTTGGGAAGTCAAAAAATATTATGTTAAGCACTTAGGAGCCATTTGTTTTGTTTTTCGGAATCTGATTTTGCTGTTTTTTAGAGGTCATTTTCCAGGGCTCGATTTTCGTGCGCCGAAAAGTTTCATTTTTTTTTGAAATTTTAAGTTTTCGAAGTCAAAAAATAATATATTAAGCACTTAGGAGACATTTTTTTTGTTTTTCGGACTATTATTTTGCTGATTTTTAAACGTCATTTTTCATGGCTCGATTTTCGTGCGCCGAAAAGTTTCATTTTTTTTGAAATTTTATGTTTTGGGAAGTCAAAAAATATTATGTTAAGCACTTAGGAGCTATTTGTTTTGTTTTTAGGACTCTGATTTTGTTGATTTTTAGACGTCATTTTCCAAGGCTCGATTTTCGTGCGCGGAAAAGTTTCATTTTTTTTGAAATTTTAAGTTTTGGGAAGTCAAAAAATATTATACTAAGCACTTAGGAGCCATTTGTTTTGTTTTTGGGACTCTGATTTTGCTGATTTTTAGACGTCATTTTCAGGACTCGATTTCCGTGCCCCGAAATGTTTCTTTTTTTTTGAAATTTTAAGTTTTGGGAAGTCAAAAAATAATATATTAAGCACTTATGAGCCATTTGTTTTGTTTTTCGGACTCTGATTTAGCTGATTTTTCTTATTTTTAGACGTCATTTTTCAGGGCTCGATTTTCGGGCGCCGAAAAGTTTCAATTTTTTTTGAAATTTTATGTTTTGGGAAGTCAAAAAATATTATGTTAAGCACTTAGGAGCCATTTTTTTGTTTTTCGGACTCTGATTTTGCTGATTTTTAGACGTCATTTTTCAGGGCTCGATTTTCGTGCGCCGAAAAGTTTCATTTTTTTTGAAATTTTAAGTTTTGGGAAGTCAAAAAATATTATACTAAGCACTTAGGAGCCATTTGTTTTATTTTTAGGACTCTGATTTTGCTGATTTTTAGACGTCATTTTCCAAGGCTCGATTTCCGTGACCCGAAAAGTTTCATTTTTTTTGAAATTTTAAGTTTTCGAAGTAAAAAAATAATATATTAAGCACTTAGGAGATTTTTTTTGTTTTTCAGACTATGATTTTGCTGATTTTTAAACGTCATTTTTCAGGGCTCGATTTTCGTGCGCCGAAAAGTTTCATTTTTTTTGAAATTTTATGTTTTTGGAAGTCAAAAAATATTATGTTAAGCATTTAGGAGCCTTTTGTTTTGTTTTTAGGACTCTGATTTTGCTGATTTTTAAACGTCATTTTCCAAGGCTCGATTTTCGTGCGCCGAAAAGTTTCATTTTTTTTGAATTTTTAAGTTTTGGGAAGTCAAAAAATAATATATTAAGCACTTATGAGCCATTTGTTTTGTTTTTCGGACTCTGATTTTGCTAATTTTTAGACGTCATTTTTCAGGGCTCGATTTTCGTGCCTCGAAAAGTTTCATTTTTTTTGAAATTATATGTTTTGGGAAGTCAAAAAATATTATGTTAAGCACTTAGGAGCCATTTGTTTTGTTTTTACAACTCTGATTTTGCTGATTTTTAGACGTCATTTTCCAAGGCTCGATTTTCGTGCGCCAAAAAGTTTCATTTTTTTTGAAATTTTAAGTTTTGGGAAGTAAAAAAATATTATACTAAGCACTTAGGAGCCATTTGTTTTGTTTTTCGGACTCTGATTTTTTGCTGATTTTTAAACGTCATTTTCCAGGGCTCGATTTTCGTGCGCCGAAAAGTTTCATTTTTTTTTGAAATTTTAAGTTTTGGGAAGTCAAAAAATAATATATTAAGCACTTAGGAGACATTTTTTTTGTTTTTCGGACTCTGATTTTGCTGATTTTTAGACGTCATTTTTCAGGGCTCGATTTTCATTCGCCGAAAAGTTTCATTTTTTTTGAAATTTTATATTTTGGGAAGTCAAAAAATATTATGTTAAGCACTTAGGAGCCATTTGTTTTGTTTTTCGGAATCTGATTTTGCTGTTTTTTAGAGGTCATTTTCCAGGGCTCGATTTTCGTGCGCCGAAAAGTTTCATTTTTTTTGAAATTTTAAGTTTTCGAAGTCAAAAAATAATATATTAAGCACTTAGGAGACATTTTTTTTGTTTTTCGGACTATTATTTTGCTGATTTTTAAACGTCATTTTTCATGGCTCGATTTTCGTGCGCCGAAAAGTTTCATTTTTTTTGAAATTTTATGTTTTGGGAAGTCAAAAAATATTATGTTAAGCACTTAGGAGCTATTTGTTTTGTTTTTAGGACTCTGATTTTGTTGATTTTTAGACGTCATTTTCCAAGGCTCGATTTTCGTGCGCCGAAAAGTTTCATTTTTTTTGAAATTTTAAGTTTTGGGAAGTCAAAAAATATTATACTAAGCACTTAGGAGCCATTTGTTTTGTTTTTGGGACTCTGATTTTGCTGATTTTCAGACGTCATTTTCAGGGCTCGATTTCCGTGCCCCGAAATGTTTCTTTTTTTTTGAAATTTTAAGTTTTGGGAAGTCAAAAAATAATATATTAAGCACTTATGAGCCATTTGTTTTGTTTTTCGGACTCTGATTTAGCTGATTTTTCTGATTTTTAGACGTCATTTTTCAGGGCTCGATTTTCGGGCGCCGAAAAGTTTCAATTTTTTTTTGAAATTTTATGTTTTGGGAAGTCAAAAAATATTATGTTAAGCACTTAGGAGCCATTTTTTTGTTTTTCGGACTC
Organism: Penstemon davidsonii; assembly: GCA_034814905.1. Classification (NCBI taxonomy): domain Eukaryota; kingdom Viridiplantae; phylum Streptophyta; class Magnoliopsida; order Lamiales; family Plantaginaceae; genus Penstemon; species Penstemon davidsonii. The sequence continues at coordinate 77,702 of JAYDYQ010001564.1, forward strand.
TGATTTTGCTGATTTTTAGACGTCATTTTTCAGGGCTCGATTTTCGTGCGCCGAAAAGTTTCATTTTTTTTGAAATTTTAAGTTTTGGGAAGTCAAAAAATATTATACTAAGCACTTAGGAGCCATTTGTTTTATTTTTTGGACTCTGATTTTGCTGATTTTTAGACGTCATTTTCCAAGGCTCGATTTCCGTGACACGAAAAGTTTCATTTTTTTTGAAATTTTAAGTTTTCGAAGTCAAAAAATAATATATTAAGCACTTAGGAGATTTTTTTTGTTTTTCAGACTATGATTTTGCTGATTTTTAAACGTCATTTTTCAGGGCTCGATTTTCGTGCGCCGAAAAGTTTCATTTTTTTTGAAATTTTATGTTTTGGGAAGTCAAAAAAATATTATGTTAAGCACTTAGGAGCCATTTGTTTTGTTTTTAGGACTCTGATTTTGCTGATTTTTAGACGTCATTTTCCAAGGCTCGATTTTCGTGCGCCGAAAAGTTTCATTTTTTTTGAATTTTTAAGTTTTGGGAAGTCAAAAAATAATATATTAAGCACTTATGAGCCATTTGTTTTGTTTTTCGGACTCTGATTTTGCTAATTTTTAGACGTCATTTTTCAGGGCTCGATTTTCGTGCCTCGAAAAGTTTCATTTTTTTTGAAATTATATGTTTTGGGAAGTCAAAAAATATTATGTTAAGCACTTAGGAGCCATTTGTTTTGTTTTTACAACTCTGATTTTGCTGATTTTTAGACGTCATTTTCCAAGGCTCGATTTTCGTGCGCCAAAAAGTTTCATTTTTTTTGAAATTTTAAGTTTTGGGAAGTCAAAAAATATTATACTAAGCACTTAGGAGCCATTTGTTTTATTTTTCGGACTCTGATTTTGTTGATTTTTAGACGTCATTTTCCAAGGCTCGATTTTCGTGCGCCGAAAAGTTTCATTTTTTTTGAAATTTTAAGTTTTGGGAAGTCAAAAAATATTATACTAAGCACTTAGGAGCCATTTGTTTTGTTTTTAGGACTCTGATTTTGCTGATTTTTAGATGTCATTTTTCAGGGCTCGATTTCCGTGCCCCGAAATGTTTCTTTTTTTTTGAAATTTTAAGTTTTGGGAAGTCAAAAAATAATATATTAAGCACTTATGAGCCATTTGTTTTGTTTTTCGGACTCTGATTTTGCTGATTTTTCTGATTTTTAGACGTCATTTTTCAGGGCTCGATTTTCGGGCGCCGAAAAGTTTCAATTTTTTTTGAAATTTTATGTTTTGGTAAGTCAAAAAATATTATGTTAAGCACTTAGTAGCCATTTTTTTGTTTTTCGGACTCTGATTTTGCTGATTTTTAGACGTCATTTTTCAGGGCTCGATTTTCGTGCGCCGAAAATGTCATTTTTTTTGAAATTTTAAGTTTTGGGAAGTCAAAAAATATTATACTAAGCACTTAGGAGCAATTTGTTTTATTTTTAGGACTCTGATTTTGCTGATTTTTAGACGTCATTTTCCAAGGCTCGATTTCCGTGACCCGAAAAGTTTCATTTTTTTTGAAATTTTAAGTTTTCGAAGTAAAAAAATAATATATTAAGCACTTAGGAGATTTTTTTTGTTTTTCAGACTATGATTTTGCTGATTTTTAAACGTCATTTTTCAGGGCTCGATTTTCGTGCGCCGAAAAGTTTCATTTTTTTTGAAATTTTATGTTTTGGGAAGTCAAAAAATATTATGTTAAGCACTTAGGAGCCATTTGTTTTGTTTTTAGGACTCTGATTTTGCTGATTTTTAGACGTCATTTTCCAAGGCTCGATTTTCGTGCGCCGAAAAGTTTCATTTTTTTTGAATTTTTAAGTTTTGGGAAGTCAAAAAATAATATATTAAGCACTTATGAGCCATTTGTTTTGTTTTTCGGACTCTGATTTTGCTAATTTTTAGACGTCATTTTTCAGGGCTCGATTTTCGTGCCTCGAAAAGTTTCATTTTTTTTGAAATTATATGTTTTGGGAAGTCAAAAAATATTATGTTAAGCACTTAGGAGCCATTTGTTTTGTTTTTACAACTCTGATTTTGCTGATTTTTAGACGTCATTTTCCAAGGCTCGATTTTCGTGCGCCAAAAAGTTTCATATTTTTTGAAATTTTAAGTTTTGGGAAGTCAAAAAATATTATAGTAAGCACTTAGGAGCCATTTGTTTTATTTTTCGGACTCTGATTTTGCTGATTTTTAGACGTCATTTTCCAAGGCTCGATTTTTGTGCGCCGAAAAGTTTCATTTTTTTTGAAATTTTAAGTTTTGGGAAGTCAAAAAATATTATACTAAGCACTTAGGAGCCATTTGTTTTGTTTTTGGGACTCTGATTTTGCTGATTTTTTGACGTCATTTTTCAGGGCTCGATTTCCGTGCCACGAAATGTTACTTTTTTTTTCGAAATTCTAAGTTTTGGGAAGTCAAAAAATAATATATTAAGCACATATGAGCCATTTGTTTTGTTTTTCGGACTCTGATTTTGCTAATTTTTAGACGTCATTTTTCAGGGCTCGATTTTCGTGCCTCGAAAAGTTTCATTTTTTTGAAATTATATGTTTTGGGAAGTCAAAAAATATTATGTTAAGCACTTAGGAGCCATTTGTTTTGTTTTTACAACTCTGATTTTGCTGATTTTTAGACGTCATTTTCCAAGGCTCGATTTTCGTGCGCCAAAAAGTTTCATTTTTTTTGAAATTTTAAGTTTTGGGAAGTCAAAAAATATTATACTAAGCACTTAGGAGCCATTTGTTTTATTTTTCGGACTCTGATTTTCTGATTTTTAGACGCCATTTTCCAAGGCTCGATTTCCGTGACCCGAAAAGTTTCATTTTTTTTGAAATTTTAAGTTTTCGAAGTCAAAAAATAATATATTAAGCACTTAGGAGACATTTTTTTTGTTTATCGGACTATGATTTTGCTGATTTTTAAACGTCATTTTTCAGGGCTCGATTTTCGTGCGCCGAAAAGTTTCATTTTTTTTGAAATTTTATGTTTTGGGAAGTCAAAAAATATTATGTTAAGCACTTAGGAGCCATTTGTTTTGTTTTTAGGACTCTGATTTTTAGACGTCATTTTCCAAGGCTCGATTTTCGTGCGCCGAAAAGTTTCATTTTTTTTGAAATTTTAAGTTTTGGGAAGTCAAAACATATTATACTAAGCACTTAGGAGCCATTTGTTTTGTTTTTCGGACTCTGATTTTGCTGATTTTTAGACGTCATTTTCCAGGGCTAGATTTTCGTGCGCCGAAATGTTTCATTTTTTTTGAAATTTTAAGTTTTGGGAAGTAAAAAAATATTATACTAAGCACTTAGGAGCCATTTGTTTTGTTTTTCGGACTCTGATTTTTTGCTGATTTTTAAACGTCATTTTCCAGGGCTCGATTTTCGTGCGCCGAAAAGTTTCATTTTTTTTTGAAATTTTAAGTTTTGGGAAGTCAAAAAATAATATATTAAGCACTTAGGAGACATTTTTTTTGTTTTTCGGACTCTGATTTTGCTGATTTTTAGACGTCATTTTTCAGGGCTCGATTTTCATTCGCCGAAAAGTTTCATTTTTTTTGAAATTTTATATTTTGGGAAGTCAAAAAATATTATGTTAAGCACTTAGGAGCCATTTGTTTTGTTTTTCGGAATCTGATTTTGCTGTTTTTTAGAGGTCATTTTCCAGGGCTCGATTTTCGTGCGCCGAAAAGTTTCATTTTTTTTGAAATTTTAAGTTTTCGAAGTCAAAAAATAATATATTAAGCACTTAGGAGACATTTTTTTTGTTTTTCGGACTATTATTTTGCTGATTTTTAAACGTCATTTTTCATGGCTCGATTTTCGTGCGCCGAAAAGTTTCATTTTTTTTGAAATTTTATGTTTTGGGAAGTCAAAAAATATTATGTTAAGCACTTAGGAGCTATTTGTTTTGTTTTTAGGACTCTGATTTTGTTGATTTTTAGACGTCATTTTCCAAGGCTCGATTTTCGTGCGCCGAAAAGTTTCATTTTTTTTGAAATTTTAAGTTTTGGGAAGTCAAAAAATATTATACTAAGCACTTATGAGCCATTTGTTTTGTTTTTGGGACTCTGATTTTGCTGATTTTTAGACGTCATTTTCAGGGCTCGATTTCCGTGCCCCGAAATGTTTCTTTTTTTTTGAAATTTTAAGTTTTGGGAAGTCAAAAAATAATATATTAAGCACTTATGAGCCATTTGTTTTGTTTTTCGGACTCTGATTTAGCTGATTTTTCTGATTTTTAAACGTCATTTTTCAGGGCTCGATTTTCGTGCGCCGAAAAGTTTCATTTTTTTTTAAATTTTATGTTTTGGGAAGTCAAAAAATATTATGTTAAGCACTTAGGAGCCATTTGTTTTGTTTTTAGGACTCTGATTTTGCTGATTTTTAGACGTCATTTTCCAAGGCTCGATTTTCGTGCGCCGAAAAGTTTCATTTTTTTTGAATTTTTAAGTTTTGGGAAGTCAAAAAATAATATATTAAGCACTTATGAGCCATTTGTTTTGTTTTTCGGACTCTGATTTTGCTAATTTTTAGACGTCATTTTTCAGGGCTCGATTTTCGTGCCTCGAAAAGTTTCATTTTTTTTTGAAATTATATGTTTTGGGAAGTCAAAAAATATTATGTTAAGCACTTAGGAGATTTTTTTTGTTTTTCAGACTATGATTTTGCGGATTTTTAAACGTCATTTTTCAGGGCTCGATTTTCGTGCGCCGAAAAGTTTCATTTTTTTTGAAATTTTATGTTTTGGGAAGTCAAAAAATATTATGTTAAGCACTTAGGAGCCATTTGTTTTGTTTTTAGGACTCTGATTTTGCTGATTTTTAGACGTCATTTTCCAAGGCTCGATTTTCGTGCGCCGAAAAGTTTCATTTTTTTTGAATTTTTAAGTTTTGGGAAGTCAAAAAATAATATATTAAGCACTTATGAGCCATTTGTTTTGTTTTTCGGACTCTGATTTTGCTAATTTTTAGACGTCATTTTTCAGGGCTCGATTTTCGTGCCTCGAAAAGTTTCATTTTTTTTTGAAATTATATGTTTTGGGAAGTCAAAAAATATTATGTTAAGCACTTAGGAGCCATTTGTTTTGTTTTTACAACTCTGATTTTGCTGATTTTTAGACGTCATTTTCCAAGGCTCGATTTTTGTGCGCCAAAAAGTTTCATTTTTTTTGAAATTTTAAGTTTTGGGAAGTAAAAAAATATTATACTAAGCACTTAGGAGCCATTTGTTTTGTTTTTCGGACTCTGATTTTTTGCTGATTTTTAAACGTCATTTTCCAGGGCTCGATTTTCGTGCGCCGAAAAGTTTCGTTTTTTTTTGAAATTTTAAGTTTTGGGAAGTCAAAAAATAATATATTAAGCACTTAGGAGACGTTTTTTTTGTTTTTCGGACTCTGTTTTTGCTGATTTTTAGACGTCATTTTTCAGGGCTCGATTTTCATTCGCCGAAAAGTTTCATTTTTTTTGCAATTTTATATTTTGGGAAGTCAAAAAATATTATGTTAAGCACTTAGGAGCCATTTGTTTTGTTTTTCGGAATCTAATTTTGCTGTTTTTTAGAGGTCATTTTCCAGGGCTCGATTTTCGTGCGCCGAAAAGTTTCATTTTTTTTGAAATTTTAAGTTTTTGAAGTCAAAAAATAATATATTAAGCACTTAGGAGACATTTTTTTTGTTTTTCGGACTATTATTTTGCTGATTTTTAAACGTCATTTTTCATGGCTCGATTTTCGTGCGCCGAAAAGTTTCATTTTTTTTGAAATTTTATGTTTTGGGAAGTCAAAAAATATTATGTTAAGCACTTAGGAGCCATTTGTTTTATTTTTAGGACTCTGATTTTGCTGATTTTTAGACGTCTTTTTCCAAGGCTCGATTTTCGTTCGCCGAAAAGTTTCATTTTTTTTGAAATTTTAAGTTTTGGGAAGTCAAAACATATTATACTAAGCACTTAGGAGCCATTTGTTTTGTTTTTCGGACTCTGATTTTGCTGATTTTTAGACGTCATTTTCCAGGGCTAGATTTTCGTGCGCCGAAATGTTTCATTTTTTTTGAAATTTTAAGTTTTGGGAAGTAAAAAAATATTATACTAAGCACTTAGGAGCCATTTGTTTTGTTTTTCGGACTCTGATTTTTTGCTGATTTTTAAACGTCATTTTCCAGGGCTCGATTTTCGTGCGCCGAAAAGTTTCATTTTTTTTTGAAATTTTAAGTTTTGGGAAGTCAAAAAATAATATATTAAGCACTTAGGAGACATTTTTTTTGTTTTTCGGACTCTGATTTTGCTGATTTTTAGACGTCATTTTTCAGGGCTCGATTTTCATTCGCCGAAAAGTTTCATTTTTTTTGAAATTTTATATTTTGGGAAGTCAAAAAATATTATTTTAAGCACTTAGGAGCCATTTGTTTTGTTTTTCGGAATCTGATTTTGCTGTTTTTTAGAGGTCATTTTCCAGGGCTCGATTTTCGTGCTCCGAAAAGTTTCATTTTTTTTGAAATTTTAAGTTTTCGAAGTCAAAAAATAATATATTAAGCACTTAGGAGACATTTTTTTTGTTTTTCGGACTATTATTTTGCTGATTTTTAAACGTCATTTTTCATGGCTCGATTTTCGTGCGCCGAAAAGTTTCATTTTTTTTGAAATTTTATGTTTTGGGAAGTCAAAAAATATTATGTTAAGCACTTAGGAGCTATTTGTTTTGTTTTTAGGACTCTGATTTTGTTGATTTTTAGACGTCATTTTCCAAGGCTCGATTTTCGTGCGCCGAAAAGTTTCATTTTTTTTGAAATTTTAAGTTTTGGGAAGTCAAAAAATATTATACTAAGCACTTATGAGCCATTTGTTTTGTTTTTGGGACTCTGATTTTGCTGATTTTTAGACGTCATTTTCAGGGCTCGATTTCCGTGCCCCGAAATGTTTCTTTTTTTTTGAAATTTTAAGTTTTGGGAAGTCAAAAAATAATATATTAAGCACTTATGAGCCATTTGTTTTGTTTTTCGGACTCTGATTTAGCTGATTTTTCTGATTTTTAGACGTCATTTTTCAGGGCTCGATTTTCGGGCGCCGAAAAGTTTCAATTTTTTTTGAAATTTTATGTTTTGGGAAGTCAAAAAATATTATGTTAAGCACTTAGGAGCCATTTTTTTGTTTTTCGGACTTTGATTTTGCTGATTTTTAGACGTCATTTTTCAGGGCTCGATTTTCGTGCGCCGAAAAGTTTCATTTTTTTTGAAATTTTAAGTTTTGGGAAGTCAAAAAATATTATACTAAGCACTTAGGAGCCATTTGTTTTATTTTTAGGATTCTGATTTTGCTAATTTTTAGACGTCATTTTCCAGGGCTAGATTTCCGTGACCCGAAAAGTTTCATTTTTTTTGAAATTTTAAGTTTTCGAAGTGAAAAAATGATATGTTAAGCACTTAGGAGATTTTTTTTGTTTTTCAGAATATGATTTTGCGGATTTTTAAACGTCATTTTTCAGGGCTCGATTTTCGTGCTCCGAAAAGTTTCATTTTTTTTGAAATTTTATGTTTTGGGAAGTCAAAAAATATTATGTTAAGCACTTAGGAGCCATTTGTTTTGTTTTTAGGACTCTGATTTTGCTGATTTTTAGACGTCATTTTCCAAGGCTCGATTTTCGTGCGCCGAAAAGTTTCATTTTTTTTGAATTTTTAAGTTTTGGGAAGTCAAAAAATAATATATTAAGCACTTATGAGCCATTTGTTTTGTTTTTCGGACTCTGATTTTGCTAATTTTTAGACGTCATTTTTCAGGGCTCGATTTTCGTGCCTCGAAAAGTTTCATTTTTTTTTGAAATTATATGTTTTGGCAAAGTCAAAAAATATTATGTTAAGCACTTAGGAGCCATTTGTTTTGTTTTTACAACTCTGATTTTGCTGATTTTTAGACGTCATTTTCCAAGGCTCGATTTTCGTGCGCCAAAAAGTTTCATTTTTTTTGAAATTTTAAGTTTTGGGAAGTAAAAAAATATTATATTAAGCACTTAGGAGCCATTTGTTTTGTTTTTCGGACTCTGATTTTTTGCTGATTTTTAAACGTCATTTTCCAGGGCTCGATTTTCGTGCGCCGAAAAGTTTCGTTTTTTTTTGAAATTTCAAGTTTTGGGAATTCAAAAAATAACTTATTACGCACTTAGGCGTCATTTTTTTTTGTTTTTCGGACTCTGACCTTGCTGATTTTTAGACGTCATTTCTCAGGACCCGATTTTCATTCGCCGAAAAGTTTCATTTTTTTTGAAATTTTATATTTTGGGAAGTCAAAAAATATTATGTTAAGCACTTAGGAGCCATTTGTTTTGTTTTTCGGAATCTGATTTTGCTGTTTTTTAGAGGTCATTTTCCAGGGCTCGATTTTCGTGCGCCGAAAAGTTTCATTTTTTTTGAAATTTTAAGTTTTCGAAGTCAAAAAATAATATATTAAGCACTTAGGAGACATTTTTTTTGTTTTTCGGACTATTATTTTGCTGATTTTTAAACGTCATTTTTCATGGCTCGATTTTCATGCGCCGAAAAGTTTCATTTTTTTTGAAATTTTATGTTTTGGGAAGTCAAAAAATATTATGTTAAGCACTTAGGAGCTATTTGTTTTGTTTTTAGGACTCTGATTTTGTAGATTTTTAGACGTCATTTTCCAAGGCTCGATTTTCGTGCGCCGAAAAGTTTCATTTTTTTTGAAATTTTATGTTTTGGGAAGTCAAAAAATATTATGTTAAGCACTTAGGAGCTATTTGTTTTGTTTTTAGGACTCTGATTTTGTAGATTTTTAGACGTCATTTTCCAAGGCTCGATTTTCGTGCGCCGAAAAGTTTCATTTTTTTTGAAATTTTATGTTTTGGGAAGTCAAAAAATATTATGTTAAGCACTTAGGAGCCATTTGTTTTGTTTTTAGGACTCTCATTTTGCTGATTTTTAGACGTCATTTTCCAAGGCCCGATTTTCGTTCGCCGAAAAGTTTCATTTTTTTTGAATTTTTAAGTTTTGGGAAGTCAAAAAATAATATATTAAGCACTTATGAGCCATTTGTTTTGTTTTTCGGACTCTGATTTTGCTAATTTTTAGACGTCATTTTTCAGGGCTCGATTTTCGTGCCTCGAAAAGTTTCATTTTTTTTGAAATTATATGTTTTGGGAAGTCAAAAAATATTATGTTAAGCACTTAGGAGCCATTTGTTTTGTTTTTACAACTCTGATTTTGCTGATTTTTAGACGTCATTTTCCAAGGCTCGATTTTCGTGCGCCAAAAAGTTTCATTTTTTTTGAAATTTTAAGTTTTGGGAAGTCAAAAAATATTATACTAAGCACTTAGGAGCCATTTGTTTTATTTTTCGGACTCTGATTTTGTTGATTTTTAGACGTCATTTTCCAAGGCTCGATTTTCGTGCGCCGAAAAGTTTCATTTTTTTTGAAATTTTAAGTTTTGGGAAGTCAAAAAATATTATACTAAGCACTTAGGAGCCATTTGTTTTGTTTTTAGGACTCTGATTTTGCTGATTTTTAGACGTCATTTTTCAGGGCTCGATTTCCGTGCCCCGAAATGTTTCTTTTTTTTTGAAATTTTAAGTTTTGGGAAGTCAAAAAATAATATATTAAGCACTTATGAGCCATTTGTTTTGTTTTTCGAACTCTGATTTTGCTGATTTTTCTGATTTTTAGACGTCATTTTTCAGGGCTCGATTTTCGGGCGCCGAAAAGTTTCAATTTTTTTTGAAATTTTATGTTTTGGTAAGTCAAAAAATATTATGTTAAGCACTTAGGAGCCATTATTTTGTTTTTCGGACTCTGATTTTGCTGATTTTTAGACGTCATTTTTCAGGGCTCGATTTTCGTGCGCCGAAAATGTCATTTTTTTTGAAATTTTAAGTTTTGGGAAGTCAAAAAATATTATACTAAGCACTTAGGAGCAATTTGTTTTATTTTTAGGACTCTGATTTTGCTGATTTTTAGACGTCATTTTCCAAGGCTCGATTTCCGTGACCCGAAAAGTTTCATTTTTTTTGAAATTTTAAGTTTTCGAAGTAAAAAAATAATATATTAAGCACTTAGGAGATTTTTTTTGTTTTTCAGACTATGATTTTGCTGATTTTTAAACGTCATTTTTCAGGGCTCGATTTTCGTGCGCCGAAAAGTTTCATTTTTTTTGAAATTTTATGTTTTGGGAAGTCAAAAAATATTATGTTAAGCACTTAGGAGCCATTTGTTTTGTTTGTAGGACTCTGATTTTGCTGATTTTTAGACGTCATTTTCCAAGGCTCGATTTTCGTGCGCCGAAAAGTTTCATTTTTTTTGAAATTTTAAGTTTTGGGAAGTCAAAAAATATTATAGTAAGCACTTAGGAGCCATTTGTTTTATTTTTCGGACTCTGATTTTGCTGATTTTTAGACGTCATTTTCCAAGGCTCGATTTTCGTGCGCCGAAAAGTTTCATTTTTTTTGAAATTTTAAGTTTTGGGAAGTCAAAAAATATTATACTAAGCACTTAGGAGCCATTTGTTTTGTTTTTGGGACTCTGATTTTGCTGATTTTTTGACGTCATTTTTCAGGGCTCGATTTCCGTGCCCCGAAATGTTACTTTTTTTTTCGAAATTTTAAGTTTTGGGAAGTCAAAAAATAATATATTAAGCACATATGAGCCATTTGTTTTGTTTTTCGGACTCTGATTTTGCTAATTTTTAGACGTCATTTTTCAGGTCTCGATTTTCGTGCCTCGAAAAGTTTCATTTTTTTTGAAATTATATGTTTTGGGAAGTCAAAAAATATTATGTTAAGCACTTAGGAGCCATTTGTTTTGTTTTTACAACTCTGATTTTGCTGATTTTTAGACGTCATTTTCCAAGGCTCGATTTTCGTGCGCCAAAAAGTTTCATTTTTTTTGAAATTTTAAGTTTTGGGAAGTCAAAAAATATTATACTAAGCACTTAGGAGCCATTTGTTTTATTTTTCGGACTCTGATTTTGCTGATTTTTAGACGCCATTTTCCAAGGCTCGATTTCCGTGAACCGAAAAGTTTCATTTTTTTTGAAATTTTAAGTTTTCGAAGTCAAAAAATAATATATTAAGCACTTAGGAGACATTTTTTTTGTTTATCGGACTATGATTTTGCTGATTTTTAAACGTCATTTTTCAGGGCTCGATTTTCGTGCGCCGAAAAGTTTCATTTTTTTTTAAATTTTATGTTTTGGGAAGTCAAAAAATATTATGTTAAGCACTTAAGAGCCATTTGTTTTGTTTTTAGGACTCTGATTTTGCTGATTTTTAGACGTCATTTTCCAAGGCTCGATTTTCGTGCGCCGAAAAGTTTCATTTTTTTTGAAATTTTAAGTTTTGGGAAGTCAAAACATATTATACTAAGCACTTAGGAGCCATTTGTTTTGTTTTTCGGACTCTGATTTTTTGCTGATTTTTAAACGTCATTTTCCAGGGCTCGATTTTCGTGCGCCGAAAAGTTTCATTTTTTTTTGAAATTTTAAGTTTTGGGAAGTCAAAAAATAATATATTAAGCACTTAGGAGACATTTTTTTTGTTTTTCGGACTCTGATTTTGCTGATTTTTAGACGTCATTTTTCAGGGCTCGATTTTCATGCGCCGAAAAGTTTCATTTTTTTTGAAATTTTATATTTTGGGAAGTCAAAAAATATTATGTTAAGCACTTGGGAGCCATTTTTTTGTTTTTCGGACTCTGATTTTGCTGATTTTTAGACGTCATTTTTCAGGGCTCGATTTTCGTGCCCTGAAAAGTTTTATTTTTTTTGAAATTTTAAGTTTTGGGAAGTCAAGAAATAATATATTAAGAACTTATGAGCCATTTTTTAGTTTTTTGGACTCTGATTTTGCTGATTATTAGACGTCATTTTTCAGGGCTCGATTTTCGTGCGCCGAAAAGTTTCATTTTTTTTGAAATTTTAAGTTTTGGGAAGTCAAAAAATATTATACTAAGCACTTAGGAGCCATTTGTTCTATTTTTAGGACTCTGATTTTGCTGATTTTTAGACGTCATTTTCCAAGGCTCGATTTCCGTGACCCGAAAAGTTTCATTTTTTTTGAAATTTTAAGTTTTCGAACTCAAAAAATAATATATTAAGCACTTAGGAGATTTTTTTTGTTTTTCAGACTATGATTTTGCTGATTTTTAAACGTCATTTTTCAGGGCTCGATTTTCGTGCACCGAAAAGTTTCATTTTTTTTGAAATTTTATGTTTTGGGAAGTCAAAAAATATTATGTTAAGCACTTAAGAGCCATTTGTTTTGTTTTTAGGACTCTGATTTTGCTGATTTTTAGACGTCATTTTCCAAGGCTCGATTTTCGTGCGCCGAAAAGTTTCATTTTTTTTGAAATTTTAAGTTTTGGGAAGTCAAAACATATTATACTAAGCACTTAGGAGCCATTTGTTTTGTTTTTCGGACTCTGATTTTTTGCTGATTTTTAAACGTCATTTTCCAGGGCTCGATTTTCGTGCGCCGAAAAGTTTCATTTTTTTTTGAAATTTTAAGTTTTGGGAAGTCAAAAAATAATATATTAAGCACTTAGGAGACAGTTTTTTTGTTTTTCGGACTCTGATTTTGCTGATTTTTAGACGTCATTTTTCAGGGCTCGATTTTCGTTTGCCGTAAAGTTTCATTTTTTTTGAAATTTTAAGTTTTGGGAAGTCAAAAAATATTATACTAAGCACTTAGGAGCCATTTGTTTTATTTTTAGGACTCTGCTTTTGCTGATTTTTAGACGTCATTTTCCAAGGCTCGATTTCCGTGACCCGAAAAGTTTCATTTTTTTTGAAATTTTAAGTTTTCGAACTCAAAAAATAATATATTAAGCACTTAGGAGATTTTTTTTGTTTTTCAGACTATGATTTTGCTGATTTTTAAACGTCATTTTTCAGGGCTCGATTTTCGTGCGCCGAAAAGTTTCATTTTTTTTGAAATTGGATGTTTTGGGAAGTCAAAAAATATTATGTTAAGCACTTAGGAGCCATTTGTTTTGTTTTTAGGACTCTGGTTTTGCTGATTTTTAGACGTCATTTTCCAAGGCTCGATTTTCGTGCGCCAAAAAGTTTCATTTTTTTTGAAATTTTAAGTTTTGGGAAGTCAAAAAATATTATAGTAAGCACTTAGGAGCCATTTGTTTTATTTTTCGGACTCTGATTTTGCTGATTTTTAGACGTCATTTTCCAAGGCTCGATTTTCGTGCGCCGAAAAGTTTCATTTTTTTTGAAATTTTAAGTTTTGGGAAGTCAAAAAATATTATACTAAGCACTTAGGAGCCATTTGTTGTGTTTTTGGGACTCTGATTTTGCTGATTTTTAGACGTCATTTTTCAGGGCTCGATTTCCGTGCCCCGAAATGTTACTTTTTTTTTCGAAATTTTAAGTTTTGGGAAGTCAAAAAATAATATATTAAGCACTTATGAGCAATTTGTTTTATTTTTCGGACTCTGATTTTGCTAATTTTTAGACGTCATTTTTCAGGTCTCGATTTTCGTGCCTCGAAAAGTTTCATTTTTTTTGAAATTATATGTTTTGGGAAGTCAAAAAATATTATGTTAAGCACTTAGGAGCCATTTGTTTTGTTTTTACAACTCTGATTTTGCTGATTTTTAGACGTCATTTTCCAAGGCTCGATTTTCGTGCGCCAAAAAGTTTCATTTTTTTTGAAATTTTAAGTTTTGGGAAGTCAAAAAATATTATACTAAGCACTTAGGAGCCATTTGTTTTATTTTTCGGACTCTGATTTTGCTGATTTTTAGACGCCATTTTCCAAGGCTCGATTTCCGTGAACCGAAAAGTTTCATTTTTTTTGAAATTTTAAGTTTTCGAAGTCAAAAAATAATATATTAAGCACTTAGGAGACATTTTTTTTGTTTATCGGACTATGATTTTGCTGATTTTTAAACGTCATTTTTCAGGGCTCGATTTTCGTGCGCCGAAAAGTTTCATTTTTTTTGAAATTTTATGTTTTGGGAAGTCAAAAAATATTATGTTAAGCACTTAAGAGCCATTTGTTTTGTTTTTAGGACTCTGATTTTGCTGATTTTTAGACGTCATTTTCCAAGGCTCGATTTTCGTGCGCCGAAAAGTTTCATTTTTTTTGAAATTTTAAGTTTTGGGAAGTCAAAACATATTATACTAAGCACTTAGGAGCCATTTGTTTTGTTTTTCGGACTCTGATTTTTTGCTGATTTTTAAACGTCATTTTCCAGGGCTCGATTTTCGTGCGCCGAAAAGTTTCATTTTTTTTTGAAATTTTAAGTTTTGGGAAGTCAAAAAATAATATATTAAGCACTTAGGAGACATTTCTTTAGTTTTTCGGACTCTGATTTTGCTGATATTTAGACGTCATTTTTCAGGGCTTGATTTTCATGCGCCGAAAAGTTTCATTTCTTTTGAAATTTTATATTTTGGGAAGTCAAAAAATATTATGTTAAGCACTTAGGAGCCATTTTTTTGTTTTGCAGACGCTGATTTTGCTGGTTTTTAGACGACATTTTTTAGGGCTCTATTTTCGTGCCCTGAAAAGTTTTATTTTTTTTGAAATTTTAAGTTTTGGGAAGTCAAGAAATAATATATTAAGAACTTATGAGCCATTTTTTAGTTTTTTGGACTCTGATTTTGCTGATTATTAGACGTCATTTTTCAGGGCTCGATTTTCGTGCCCCGAAAAGTTTCATTTTTTTTGAAGTTTTATGTTTTGGGAAGTCAAAAAATAATATATTAAGCACTTAGGAGCCATTTTTTTGTTTTTCGGACTCTGATTTTGCTAATTTTTAGACGTCATTTTCCAAGGCTCGATTTCCGTGACCCGAAAAGATTCATTTTTTTTGCAATTTTAAGTTTTCGAACTCAAAAAATAATATATTAAGCACTTAGGAGATTTTTTTTGTTTTTCAGACTATGATTTTGCTGATTTTTAAACGTCATTTTTCAGGGCTCGATTTTCGTGCGCCGAAAAGTTTCATTTTTTTTGAAATTTTATGTTTTGGGAAGTCAAAAAATATTATGTTAAGCACTTAAGAGCCATTTGTTTTGTTTTTAGGACTCTGATTTTGCTGATTTTTAGACGTCATTTTCCAAGGCTCGATTTTCGTGCGCCTAAAAGTTTCATTTTTTTTGAAATTTTAAGTTTTGGGAAGTCAAAACATATTGTACTAAGCACTTAGGAGCCAGTTGTTTTTTTTTTCGGACTCTGATTTTTTGCTGATTTTTAAGCGTCATTTTCCAGGGCTCGATTTTCGTGCGCCGAAAAGTTTCATTTTTTTTTGAAATTTTAAGTTTTGGGAAGTCAAAAAATAATATATTAAGCACTTAGGAGACATTTTTTTTGTTTTTCGGACTCTGATTTTGCTGATTTTTAGACGTCATTTTTCAGGGCTCGATTTTCGTGCGCCGAAAAGTTTCATTTTTTTTGAAATTTTAAGTTTTGGGAAGTCAAAAAATATTATACTAAGCACTTAGGAGCCATTTGTTTTATTTTTAGGACTCTGATTTTGCTGATTTTTCGACGTCATTTTCCAGGGCTCGATTTCCGTGACCCGAAAAGTTTCATTTTTTTTGAAATTTTAAGTTTTCGAACTCAAAAAATAATATATTAAGCACTTAGGAGATTTTTTTTGTTTTTCAGACTATGATTTTGCTGATTTTTAAACGTCATTTTTCAGGGCTCGATTTTCGTGCGCCGAAAAGTTTCATTTTTTTTGAAATTTTATGTTTTGGGAAGTCAAAAAATATTATGTTAAGCACTTCGGAGCCATTTGTTTTGTTTTTAGGACTCTGATTTTGCTGATTTTTAGACGTCATTTTCCAAGGCTCGATTTTCGTGCGCCGAAAAGTTTCATTTTTTTTGAATTTTTAAGTTTTGGGAAGTCAAAAAATAATATATTAAGCACTTATGAGCCATTTGTTTTGTTTTTCAGACTCTGATTTTGCTAATTTTTAGACGTCATTTTTCAGGGCTCGATTTTCGTGCCTCGAAAAGTTTCATTTTTTTTGAAATTATATGTTTTGGGAAGTCAGAAAATATTATGTTAAGCACTTAGGAGCCATTTGTTTTGTTTTTACAACTCTGATTTTGATGATTTTTAGACGTCATTTTCCAAGGCTCGATTTTCGTGCGCCGAAAAGTTTCATTTTTTTTGAAATTTTAAGTTATGGGAAGTCAAAAAATATTATACTAAGCACTTAGGAGCCATTTGTTTTATTTTTCGGACTCTGCTTGCTGATTTTTAGACGTCATTTTCCAAGACTCGATTTCCGTGAACCTAAAAGTTTCATTTTTTTGAAATTTTAAGTTTTCGAAGTCAAAAAATAATATATTAAGCACTTAGGAGACATTTTTTTTATTTTTCGGACTATGATTTTGCTGATTTTTAAACGTCATTTTTCAGGGCTCGATTTTCGTGCGCCGAAAAGTTTCATTTTTTTTGAAATTTTATGTTTTGGGAAGTCAAAAAATATTATGTTAAGCACTTAGGAGCCATTTGTTTGTTTTTCGGACTCTGATTTTGCTGATTTTTAGACGTCATTTTCCAGAGCTCGATTTTCGTGCGCCGAAAAGTTTCATTTTTTTTGAAATTTTAAGTTTTGGGAAGTCAAAAAATATTATACTAAGCACTTAGGAGCCATTTGTTTTATTTTTCGGACTCTGATTTTGCTGATTTTTAGACGTCATTTTCCAAAGCTCGATTTCCGTGACCCGAAAAGTTTCATTTTTTTTGAAATTTTAAGTTTTCGAAGTACAAAAATAATATATTAAGCACCTAGGAGACATTTTTTTTGTTTTTCGGAATATGATTTTGCTGATTTTTAAACGTCATTTTTCAGGGCTCGATTTTCGTGCGCCGAAAAGTTTCATTTTTTTTGAAATTTTATGTTTTGGGAAGTCAGAAAATATTATGTTAAGCACTTAGGAGCCATTTGTTTTGTTTTTAGGATTCTGATTTTGCTGATTTTTAGACGTCATTTTCCAAGGCTCGATTTTCGTGCGCCGAAAAGTTTCATTTTTTTTGAAATTTTAAGTTTTGGGAAGTCAAAAAATGTTATATTAAGCACTTATGAGCCATTTGTTTTGTTTTTCGGACTCTGATTTTGCTGATTTTTAGACGTCATTTTTCAGGGCTCGATTTTCGTGCCCTGAAAAGTTTTATTTTTTTTGAAATTTTACGTTTTGGGAAGTCAAGAAATAATATATTAAGAACTTATGAGCCATTTTTTAGTTTTTTGGACTCTGATTTTGCTGATTATTAGACGTCATTTTTCAGGGCTCGATTTTCGTGCCCCGAAAAGTTTCATTTTTTTTGAAATTTTAAGTTTTGGGAAGTCAAAACATATTATACTAAGCACTTAGGAGCCATTTGTTTTGTTTTTCGGACTCTGATTTTGCTGATTTTTAGACGTCATTTTCCAAGGCTCGATTTTCGTGCGCCGAAATGTTTCATTTTTTTTGAAATTTTAAGTTTTGGGAATTAAAAAATTATTATACTAAGCACTTAGGAGCCATTTGTTTTGTTTTTCGGACTCTGATTTTGCTGATTTTTAAACGTCATTTTCCAGGGCCCGATTTTCGTGCGCCGAAAAGTTTCATTTTTTTTTGAAATTTTAAGTTTTGGGAAGTCAAAAAATAATATATTAAGCACTTAGGAGACATTTTTCTTGTTTTTCGGACTCTGATTTTGCTGATTTTTAGACGTCATTTTTCAGGGCTCGATTTTCATGCGCCGAAAAGTTTCATTTTTTTTGAAATTTTATATTTTGGGAAGTCAAAAAATATTATGTTAAGCACTTAGGAGCCATTTGTTTTGTTTTTCGGAATCTGATTTTGCTGTTTTTTAGAGGTCATTTTCCAGGGCTCGAATTTCGTGCGCCGAAAAGTTTTATTTTTTTTGAAATTTTACGTTTTGGGAAGTCAAGAAATATTATACTATGCACTTAGGAGCCATTTGTTTCATTTTTCGGACTCTGATTTTGCTGATTTTTAGACATCATTTTTCAGGGCTCGATTTCCGTGCCCCCGAAAAGTTTCATTTTTTTTGAATTTTTAAGTTTTGGGAAGTCAAAAAATAATATATTAAGCACTTAGGTGACATTTTTTTGTTTTTCGGACTCTGATTTTGGTGATTTTTAGACGTCATTTTTCAGGGCTCGATTTTCGGGCGCCGAAAAGTTTCATTTTTTTTGAAATTTTAAGTTTTGGGAAATCAAAAAATATTATACTAAGCACTTAGGAGCCATTTGTTTTATTTTTCGGACTCTGATTTTGATGATTTTTAGACGTCATTTTCCAAGGCTCTATTTCCGTGACCCGAAAAGTTTCATTTTTTTTAAATTTTAAGTTTTCGAAGTCAAAAAATGATATATTAAGCACTTATGAGACATTTTTTTTGTTTTTCGGACTATGATTTTGCTGATTTTTAAATGTCATTTTTCAGGGCTCGATTTTCGTGCGCCGAAAAGTTTCATTTTTTTTGAAAGTTTATGTTTTGGGAAGTCAAAAAATGTTATATTAAGCACTTAGGAGCCATTTGTTTTGTTTTTAGGATTCTGATTTTGCTGATTTTTAGACGTCATTTTCCAAGGCTCGATTTTCGTGCACCGAAAAGTTTCATTTTTTTTGAAATTTTAAGTTTTGGGAAGTCAAAAAATGTTATACTAAGCACTTAGGAGCCATTTGTTTTGTTTTTGGGGCTCTGATTTTGCTGATTTTTAGACGTCATTTTTCAGTGCTCGATTTCCGTGCCCCGAAATGTTTATTTTTTTTTGAAATTTTAAGTTTTGGGAAGTCAAAAAATAATATATTAAGCACTTATGAGCCATTTATTTTGTTTTTCGGACTCTGTTTTTGCTGATTTTTCTGATTTTATACGTCCTTTTTCAGGGCTAGATTTTCGGGCTTTGAAAAGTTTCATTTTTTTTTAAATTTTATGTTTTGGGAAGTCAAAAAATATTATGTTAAGCACTTAGGAGCCATTTTTTTGTTTTTCGGACTCTGATTTTGCTGATTTTTAGACGTCATTTTCCAGGGCTCGATTTTCGTGCGCCGAAAAGTTTCATTTTTTTTGAAATTCTAAGTTTTTGGAATTCAAAAAATATTATACTAAGCACTTAGGAGCCATTTGTTTTATTTTTAGGACTCTGATTTTGCTGATTTTTAGACGTCATTTTCCAAGGCTCGATTTCCGTGACCCGAAAAGTTTCATTTTTTTTGAAATTTTAAGTTTTCGAACTCAAAAAATAATATATTAAGCACTTAGGAGATTTTTTTTGTTTTTCAGACTATGATTTTGCTGATTTTTAAACGTCATTTTTCAGGGCTCGATTTTCGTGCGCCGAAAAGTTTCATTTTTTTTGAAATTTTATGTTTTGGGAAGTCAAAAAATATTATGTTAAGCACTTAAGAGCCATTTGTTTTGTTTTTAGGACTCTGATTTTGCTGATTTTTAGACGTCATTTTCCAAGGCTCGATTTTCGTGCGCCGAAAAGTTTCATTTTTTTTGAAATTTTAAGTTTTGGGAAGTAAAAAAATATTATACTAAGCACTTAGGAGCCATTTGTTTTGTTTTTCGGACTCTGATTTTTTTCTGATTTTTAAATGTCATTTTCCAGGGCTCGCTTTTCGTGCCCCTAAAAGTTTCATTTTTTTTTGGAATTATAAGTTTTGGGAGGTCAGAAGATAAGATATTAAGCACTTAGGAGACATTTTTTTTGTTTTTCGGACTCTGATTTTGCTGATTTTTAGACGTCATTTTTCAGGGCTCGATTTTCATGCGCCGAAAAGTTTCATTTTTTTTGAAATTTTATATTTTGGGAAGTCAAAAAATATTATGTTAAGCACTTAGGAGCCATTTTTTTGTTTTTCGGACTCTGATTTTGCTGATTTTTAGACGTCATTTTTCAGGGTCGAGTTTCGTGCGCCGAAAAATTTCATTTTTTTTGAAATTTTAAGTTTTGGGAAGTCAAAAAATATTATACTAAGCACTTAGGAGCCATTTGTTTTATTTTTAGGACTCTGATTTTGCTGATTTTTAGACGTCATTTTCCAAGGCTCGATTTCCGTGACCCGAAAAGTTTCATTTTTTTTGAAATTTTAAGTTTTCGAACTCAAAAAATAATATATTAAGCACTTAGGAGATTTTTTTTGTTTTTCAGACTATGATTTTGCTGATTTTTAAACGTCATTTTTCAGGGCTCGATTTTCGTGCGCCGAAAAGTTTCATTTTTTTTGAAATTTTATGTTTTGGGAAGTCAAAAAATATTATGTTAAGCACTTAGGAGCCATTTGTTTTGTTTTTAGGACTCTGGTTTTGCTGATTTTTAGACGTCATTTTCCAAGGCTCGATTTTCGTGCGCCGAAAAGTTTCATTTTTTTTGAATTTTTAAGTTTTGGGAAGTCAAAAAATAATATATTAAGCACTTATGAGCCATTTGTTTTGTTTTTCGGACTCTGATTTTGCTAATTTTTAGACGTCATTTTTCAGGGCTCGATTTTCGTGCCTCGAAAAGTTTAATTTTTTTGAAATTATATGTTTTGCGAAGTCAGAAAATATTATGTTAAGCACTTAGGAGCCATTTGTTTTGTTTTTACAACTCTGATTTTGATGATTTTTAGACGTCATTTTCCAAGGCTCGATTTTCGTGCGCCGAAAAGTTCCATTCTTTCTGAAATCCTAAGTCATGGGAAGTCAAAAAATATTATACTAAGCACTTAGGAGCCCTTTGTTTTATTTTTCGGACTCTGATTGCTGATTTTTAGACGTCGTTTTCCAAGACTCGATTTCCGTAAACCTAAAAGTTTCATTTTTTTGAAATTTTAAGTTTTCGAAGTCAAAAAGTAATATATTAAGCACTTAGGAGACATTTTTTTTATTTTTCGGACTATGATTTTGCTGATTTTTAAACGTCATTTTTCAGGGCTCGATTTTCGTGCGCCGAAAAGTTTCATTTTTTTTGAAATTTTATGTTTTGGGAAGTCAGAAAATATTATGTTAAGCACTTAGGAGCCATTTGTTTTGTTTTTAGGATTCTGATTTTGCTGATTTTTAGACGTCATTTTCCAAGGCTCGATTTTCGTGCGCCGAAAAGTTTCATTTTTTTTGAAATTTTAAGTTTTGGGAAGTCAAAAAATGTTATACTAAGCACTTATGAGCCATTTGTTTTGTTTTTCGGACTCTGATTTTGCTGATTTTTAGACGTCATTTTTCAGGGCTCGATTTTCGTGCCCTGAAAAGTTTTATTTTTTTTGAAATTTTAAGTTTTGGGAAGTCAAGAAATAATATATTAAGAACTTATGAGCCATTTTTTAGTTTTTTGGACTCTGATTTTGCTGATTATTAGACGTCATTTTTCAGGGCTCGATTTTCGTGCCCCGAAAAGTTTCATTTTTTTTGAAATTTTAAGTTTTGGGAAGTCAAAACATATTATACTAAGCACTTAGGAGCCATTTGTTTTGTTTTTCGGACTCTGATTTTGCTGATTTTTAGACGTCATTTTCCAAGGCTCGATTTTCGTGCGCCGAAATGTTTCATTTTTTTTGAAATTTTAAGTTTTGGGAAGTAAAAAAATATTATACTAAGCACTTAGGAGCCATTTGTTTTGTTTTTCGGACTCTGATTTTGCTGATTTTTAAACGTCATTTTCCAGGGCCCGATTTTCGTGCGCCGAAAAGTTTCATTTTTTTTTGAAATTTTAAGTTTTGGGAAGTCAAAAAATAATATATTAAGCACTTAGGAGACATTTTTTTTGTTTTTCGGACTCTGATTTTGCTGATTTTTAGACGTCATTTTTCAGGGCTCGATTTTCATGCGCCGAAAAGTTTCATTTTTTTTGAAATTTTATATTTTGGGAAGTCCAAAAATATTATGTTAAGCACTTAGGAGCCATTTGTTTTGTTTTTCGGAATCTGATTTTGCTGTTTTTTAGAGGTCATTTTCCAGGGCTCGAATTTCGTGCCCCGAAAAGTTTCATTTTTTTTGAAATTTAATGTTTTGGGAAGTCAAAAAATATTATACTATGCACTTAGGAGCCATTTGTTTCATTTTTCGGACTCTGATTTTGCTGATTTTTAGACATCATTTTTCAGGGCTCGATTTCCGTGCCCCCGAAAAGTTTCATTTTTTTTGACTTTTTAAGTTTTGGGAAGTCAAAAAATAATATATTAAGCACTTAGGTGACATTTTTTTGTTTTTCGGACTCTGATTTTGGTGATTTTTAGACGTCATTTTTCAGGGCTCGATTTTCGGGCGCCGAAAAGTTTCATTTTTTTTGAAATTTTAAGTTTTGGGAAATCAAAAAATATTATACTAAGCACTTAGGAGCCATTTGTTTTATTTTTCGGACTCTGATTTTGATGATTTTTAGACGTCATTTTCCAAGGCTCTATTTCCGTGACCCGAAAAGTTTCATTTTTTTTAAATTTTAAGTTTTCGAAGTCAAAAAATGATATATTAAGCACTTATGAGACATTTTTTTTGTTTTTCGGACTATGATTTTGCTGATTTTTAAATGTCATTTTTCAGGGC
The DNA here is from genome assembly GCA_034814905.1 of Penstemon davidsonii. Lineage (NCBI taxonomy): Eukaryota > Viridiplantae > Streptophyta > Magnoliopsida > Lamiales > Plantaginaceae > Penstemon > Penstemon davidsonii. Next base: position 100,225 of record JAYDYQ010001564.1, read on the forward strand.
TCGATTTTCGTGCGCCGAAAAGTTTCATTTTTTTTGAAATTTTATGTTTTGGGAAGTCAAAAAATATTATGTTAAGCACTTAGGAGCCATTTGTTTTGTTTTTAGGATTCTGATTTTGCTGATTTTTAGACGTCATTTTCCAAGGCTCGATTTTCGTGCACCGAAAAGTTTCATTTTTTTTGAAATTTTAAGTTTTGGGAAGTCAAAAAATGTTATACTAAGCACTTAGGAGCCATTTGTTTTGTTTTTGGGACTCTGATTTTGCTGATTTTTAGACGTCATTTTTCAGGGCTCGATTTCCGTGCCCCGAAATGTTTATTTTTTTTTGAAATTTTAAGTTTTGGGAAGTCAAAAAATAATATATTAAGCACTTATGAGCCATTTATTTTGTTTTTCGGACTCTGATTTTGCTGATTTTTCTGATTTTATACGTCATTTTTCAGGGCTCGATTTTCGGGCTTTGAAAAGTTTCATTTTTTTTTAAATTTTATGTTTTGGGAAGTCAAAAAATATTATGTTAAGCACTTAGGAGCCATTTTTTTGTTTTTCGGCCCCTGATTTTGCTGATTTTTAGACGTCATTTTCCAGGGCTCGACTTTCGTCCCCCGACACGCTTCATTTTTTTTGCAATTTTAAGTTTCTGGATGTCAAAAAATAATATATTAAGCACTTAGGAGACATTTTTTTTGTTTTTCGGACTATGATTTTTCTGATTTTTAGACGTCATTTTTCATGGTTCTATTTTCGTGCGCCGAAAAGTTTCATTTTTTTTTGAAATTTTATGTTTTGGGAAGTCAAAAAATATTATGTTAAGCACTTAGGAGCCATTTGTTTTGTTTTTCGGACTCTGATTTTGTTGATTTTGAGACGTCATTTTCCAAGGCTCGATTTTCGTGCGCCGAAAAGCTTCATTTTTTTTGAAATTTTAAGTTTTGGGAAGTCAAAAAATATTATACTAAGCACTTAGGAGCCATTTGTTTTGTTTTTGGGACTCTGATTTTGCTGATTTTTTGACGTCATTTTTCAGGGCTCGATTTCCGTGCCCCGAAATATTACTTTTTTTTTTGAAATTTTAAGTTTTGGGAAGTCAAAAAATAATATATTAAGCACTTATGAGCCATTTGTTTTGTTTTTCGGACTCTGATTTTGCTAATTTTTAGACGTCATTTTTCAGGGCTCGATTTTCGTGCCTCGAAAAGTTTTATTTTTTTTGAAATTTTATGTTTTTGGAATTCAAAAAATATTATGTTAAGATCTTAGGAGCCATTTGTTTTGTTTTTAGGACTCTGATTTTGCTGATTTTTAGACGTCATTTTCCAAGGCTCGATTTTCGTGCGCCGAAAAGTTTCATTTTTTTTGAAATTTTAAGTTTTGGGAAGTCAAAAAATATTATACTAAGCACTTAGGAGCCATTTGTTTTATTTTTCGGACTCTGATTTTGCTGATTTTTAGACGTCATTTTCCAAGGCTCGATTTCCGTGACCCGAAAAGTTTCATTTTTTTTGAAATTTTAAGTTTTCGAAGTCAAAAAATAATATATTAAGAACTTAGGAGACATTTTTTTTGTTTATCGGACTATGAATTTGCTGATTTTTAAACGTCATTTTTCAGGGCTCGATTTTCGTGCGCCGAAAAGTTTCATTTTTTTTGAAATTTTATGTTTTGTGAAGTCAAAAAATATTATGTTAAGCACTTAGGAGCCATTTGTTTTGTTTTTAGGACTCTGATTTTGCTGATTTTGAGACGTCATTTTCCAAGGCTCGATTTTCGTGCGCCGAAAAGTTTCATTTTTTTTGAAATTTTAAGGTTTGGGAAGTCAAAACATATTATACTAAGCACTTAGGAGCCATTTGTTTTGTTTTTCGGACTCTGATTTTGCTGATTTTTAGACGTCATTTTCCAGGGCTCGATTTTCGTGCGCCGAAATATTTCATTTTTTTTGAAATTTTAAGTTTTGGGAAGTAAAAAAATATTATACTAAGCACTTAGGAGCCATTTGTTTTGTTTTTCGGACTCTGATTTTTTGCTGATTTTTAAACGTCATTTTCCAGGGCTCGATTTTCGTGCGCCGAAAAGTTTCATTTTTTTTTGAAATTTTAAGTTTTGGGAAGTCAAAAAATAATATATTAAGCACTTAGGAGACATTTTTTTTGTTTTTCGGACTCTAATTTTGCTGATTTTTAGACGTCATTTTTCAGGGCTCGATTTTCATGCGCCGAAAAGTTTCATTTTTTTTGAAATTTTATATTTTGGGAAGTCAAAAAATATTATGTTAAGCACTTAGGAGCCATTTGTTTTGTTTTTCGGAATCTGATTTTGCTGTTTTTTAGAGGTCATTTTCCAGGGCTCGATTTTCGTGCGCCGATAAGTTTCATTTTCTTTGAACTCTTCGGTTGTGGGAAGTCAAAAAATATTATATTATGCACTTATGAGCCATTTGTTTCATTTTTCGGACTCTGATTTTGCTGATTTTTAGACGTCATTTTCCAAGGCTCGATTTCCGTGACCCGAAAAGTTTCATTTTTTTTGAAATTTTAAGTTTTCGAAGTCAAAAAATAATATATTAAGCACTTAGGAGACATTTTTTTTGTTTTTCGGACTATTATTTTGCTGATTTTTAAACATCATTTTTCATGGCTCGATTTTCGTGCGCCGAAAAGTTTCATTTTTTTTGAAATTTTATGTTTTCGGAAGTCAAAAAATATTATGTTAAGCACTTAGGAGCCATTTGTTTTGTTGTTAGGACTCTGATTTTGTTGATTTTTAGACGTCATTTTCCAAGGCTCGATTTTCGTGCGCCGAAAAGTTTCATTTTTTTTGAAATTTTAAGTTTTGGGAAGTCAAAAAATATTATACTAAGCACTTAGGAGCCATTTGTTTTGTTTTTGGGACTCTGATTTTGCTGATTTTTAGACGTCATTTTTCAGGGCTCGATTTCCGTGCCCCGAAATGTTTCTTTTTTTTTGAAATTTTAAGTTTTGGGAAGTCAAAAAATAATATATTAAGCACTTAGGAGCCATTTGTTTTGTTTTTACAACTCTGATTTTGCTGATTTTTAGACGTCATTTTCCAAGGCTCGATTTTCGTGCGCCGAAAAGTTTCATTTTTTTTGAAATTTTATGTTTTGTGAAGTCAAAAAATATTATGTTAAGCACTTAGGAGCCATTTGTTTTGTTTTTACGACTCTGATTTTGCTGTTTTTTATACGCGATTTTCCAAGCCTCGACTTTCCTTCCCCGAACAGTTTCATTTTTTTTGAAGTTCTATGTTTTGGGAAGTCAAAACATATTATACTAAGCACTTAGGAGCCATTTGTTTTGTTTTTCGGACTCTGATTTTGCTGATTTTTAGACGTCATTTTCCAGTGCTCGATTTTCGTGCCTCGAAAAGTTTCATTTTTTTTGAAATTATATGTTTTGGGAAGTCAAAAAATATTATACTAAGCACTTAGGAGCCATTTGTTTTGTTTTTCGGACTCTGATTTTTTGCTGATTTTTAAACGTCATTTTCGAGGGCTCGATTTTCGTGCGCCGAAAAGTTCATTTTTTTTTGAAATTTTAAGTTTTGGGAAGTCAAAAAATAATATATTAAGCACTTATGAGCCATTTGTTTTGTTTTTCGGACTCTGATTTTGCTGATTTTTAGATGTCATTTTCCAGGGCTCGATTTTCGTGCGCCGAAAAGTTTCATTTTTTTTGAAATTTTAAGTTTTGGGAAATCAAAAAATATTATACTAAGCACTTACGAGCCATTTGTTTTGTTTTTCGGAATCTGATTTTGCTTATTTTTAGACGTCATTTTCCAGGGCTCGATTTTCGTGCCCCAGAAAAGTTTCATTTTTTTTGAAATTTTAAGTTTTGGGAAGTCAAAAAATAATATATTAAGCACTTAGGAGACATTTTTTTTGTTTTTCGGACTATGATTTTTCTGATTTTTAGACGTCATTTTTCATGGTTCTATTTTCGTGCGCCGAAAAGTTTCATTTTTTTTTGAAATTTTATGTTTTGGGAAGTCAAAAAATATTATGTTAAGCACTTAGGAGCCATTTGTTTTGTTTTTCGGACTCTGATTTTGGCTGATTTTTAGACGTCATTTTCCAGGGCTCGATTTTCGTGCCTCGAAAAATTTCATTTTTTTTGAAATTTTAAGTTTTGGGAAGTAAAAAAATATTATGTTAAGCACTTAGGAGCCATTTGTTTTATTTTTCGGACTCTGATTTTGCTGATTTTTAGGTCATTTTTCAGGGCTCGATTTTCGTGCCCTAAAAAGTTTTATTTTTTTTGAAATTTTAAGTTTTGGGAAGTCAAGAAATAATATATTAAGCACTTATGAGCCATTTTTTAGTTTTTCGGACTCTGATTTTGCTGATTTTTAGACGTCATTTTCCAGGGCTCGATTTTCGTGCCTCGAAAAGTTTCATTTTTTTTGAAATTTTAAGTTTTGGGAAGTCAAAAAATATTATGCTAAGCACTTATGAGCCATTTGTTTTGTTTTTCGGACTGTGATTTTGCTGATTTTTAGATGTCATTTTCCAGGGCTAGATTTTCGTGCGCCGAAAAGTTTCATTTTTTTTGAAATTTTAAGTTTTGGGAAGTCAAATCATATTATACTAAGCATTTAGGAGCCATTTGTTTCATTTTTCGGACTCTGATTTTGCTGATTTTTAGACGTCATTTTCCAAGGCTCGATTTCCGTGACCCGAAAAGTTTCATTTTTTTTGAAATTTTAAGTTTTGGGAAGTCAAAAAATATTATACTAAGCACTTAGGAGACATTTTTTTTGTTTTTCGGACTATTATTTTGCTGATTTTTAAACATCATTTTTCATGGCTCGATTTTCGTGCGCCGAAAAGTTTCATTTTTTTTGAAATTTTATGTTTTCGGAAGTCAAAAAATATTATGTTAAGCACTTAGGAGCCATTTGTTTTGTTGTTAGGTTTCTGCTTTTGTTGATTTTTAGACGTCATTTTCCAAGGCTCGATTTTCGTGCGCCGAAAAGTTTCATTTTTTTTGAAATTTTAAGTTTTGGGAAGTCAAAAAATATTATACTAAGCACTTAGGAGCCATTTGTTTTGTTTTTGGGACTCTGATTTTGCTGATTTTTAGACGTCATTTTTCAGGGCTCGATTTCCGTGCCCCGAAATGTTTCTTTTTTTTTGAAATTTTAAGTTTTGGGAAGTCAAAAAATAATATATTAAGCACTTATGAGCCATTTGTTTTGTTTTTCGGACTCTGATTTTGCTGATTTTTCTAATTTGTACAAGTCATTTTTCAGGGCTCGATTTTCGGGCGCCGAAAAGTTTCATTTTTTTTTGAAATTTTATGTTTTGGGAAGTCAAAAAATATTATGTTCAGCACTTAGGGGCCATTTTTTTGTTTTTCGGACTCTGATTTTGCTGATTTTTAGACGTCATTTTACAGGGCTCGATTTTCGTGCGCCGAAAAGTTTCATTTTTTTTGAAATTTTAAGTTTTGGGAAGTCAAAAAATATTATACTAAGCACTTAGGAGCCATTTGTTTTATTTTTAGGACTCTGATTTTGCTGATTTTTAGACGTCATTATCCAAGGCTCGATTTTCGTGACCCGAAAAGTTTCATTTTTTTTGAAATTTTAAGTTTTCGAAGTCAAAAAATAATATATTAAGCACTTAGGAGATTTTTTTTGTTTTTCAGACTATGATTTTGCTGATTTTTAAACGTCATTTTTCAGGGCTCGATTTTCGTGCGCCGAAAAGTTTCATTTTTTTTGAATTTTTAAGTTTTGGGAAGTCAAAAAATAATATATTAAGCACTTATGAGGCATTTGTTTTGTTTTTCGGACTCTGATTTTGCTAATTTTTAGACGTCATTTTTCAGGGCTCGATTTTCGTGCCTCGAAAAGTTTCATTTTTTTTGAAATTATATGTTTTGGGAAGTCAGAAAATATTATGTTAAGCACTTAGGAGCCATTTGTTTTGTTTTTAGGATTCTGATTTTGCTGATTTTTAGACGTCATTTTCCAAGGCTCGATTTTCGTGCGCCGAAAAGTTTAATTTTTTTTGAAATTTTAAGTTTTGGGAAGTCAAAAAATGTTATACTAAGCACTTAGGGCCATTTGTTTTGTTTTTTGGACTCTGATTTTGCTGATTTTTAGACGTCATTTTCCAAGGCTCGATTTTCGTGCGCCGAAAAGTTTCATTTTTTTTGAAATTTTAAGTTTTGGGAAGTCAAAAAATATTATACTAAGCACTTAGGAGCCATTTGTTTTGTTTTTGGGACTCTGATTTTGCTGATTTTTAGACGTCATTTTTCAGGGCTCGATTTCCGTGCCCCGAAATGTTTCTTTTTTTTTGAAATTTTAAGTTTTGGGAAGTCAAAAAATAATATATTAAGCACTTAGGAGCCATTTGTTTTGTTTTTAAGACTCTGATGTTGATGATTTTTAGTCGTCATTTTCCAAGGCTCGATTTTCGTGCGCCGAAAAGTTTCATTTTTTTTGAAATTTTAAGTTTTGGGAAGTCAAAAAATATTATACTAAGCACTTAGGAGCCATTTGTTTTATTTTTCGGACTCTGATTTTGCTGATTTTTAGACGTCATTTTCCAAGGCTCGATTTCCGTGACCCGAAAAGTTTCATTTTTTTTGAAATTTTAAGTTTTCGAAGTCAAAAAATAATATATTAAGCACTTAGGAGACATTTTTTTTGTTTATCGGACTATGAATTTGCTGATTTTTAAACGGCATTTTTCAGGTCTCGATTTTCGTGCGCCGAAAAGTTTCATTTTTTTTGAAATTTTATGTTTTGTGAAGTCAAAAAATATTATGTTAAGCACTTAGGAGCCATTTGTTTTGTTTTTAGGACTCTGATTTTGCTGATTTTTAGACGTCATTTTCCAGGGCTCGATTTTCGTTCGCCGAAAAGTTTCATTTTTTTTGAAATTTTAAGTTTTGGGAAGTCAAAACATATTATACTAAGCACTTAGGAGCCATTTGTTTTGTTTTTCGGACTCTGATTTTGCTGATTTTTAGACGTCATTTTCGAGGGCTCGATTTTCGTGCGCCGAAATGTTTCATTTTTTTTGAAATTTTAAGTTTTGGGAAGTAAAAAAATATTATACTAAGCACTTAGGAGCCATTTGTTTTGTTTTTCGGACTCTGATTTTTTGCTGATTTTTAAACGTCATTTTCCAGGGCTCGATTTTCGTGCGCCGAAAAGTTCATTTTTTTTTGAAATTTTAAGTTTTGGGAAGTCAAAAAATAATATATTAAGCACTTATGAGCCATTTGTTTTGTTTTTCGGACTCTGATTTTGCTGATTTTTAGATGTCATTTTCCAGGGCTCGATTTTCGTGCGCCGAAAAGTTTCATTTTTTTTGAAATTTTAAGTTTTGGGAAATCAAAAAATATTATACTAAGCACTTACGAGCCATTTGTTTTGTTTTTCGGAATCTGATTTTGCTTATTTTTAGACGTCATTTTCCAGGGCTCGATTTTCGTGCCCCCGAAAAGTTTCATTTTTTTGAAATTTTAAGTTTTGGGAAGTCAAAAAATAATATATTAAGCACTTAGGAGACATTTTTTTTGTTTTTCGGACTATGATTTTTCTGATTTTTAGACGGGATTTTTCATGGTTCTATTTTCGTGCGCCGAAAAGTTTCATTTTTTTTTGAAATTTTATGTTTTGGGAAGTCAAAAAATATTATGTTAAGCACTTAGGAGCCATTTGTTTTGTTTTTCGGACTCTGATTTTGCTGATTTTTAGACGTCATTTTCCAGGGCTCGATTTTCGTGCCTCGAAAAGTTTCATTTTTTTTGAAATTATATGTTTTGGGAAGTCAAAAAATATTATATTAAGCACTTAGGAGCCATTTGTTTTATTTTTCGGACTCTGATTTTGCTGATTTTTAGGTCATTTTTCAGGGCTCGATTTTCGTGCCCTAAAAAGTTTTATTTTTTTTGAGATTCTAGGTTTTGGGAAGTCAAGAAATAATGTATTAAGCACTTATGAGCCATTTTTTAGTTTTTCGGACTCTGATTTTGCTGATTTTTAGACGTTATTTTTCAGGGCTCGATTTTCGTGCGCCGAAAAGTTTCATTTTTTTTGAAATTTTAAGTTTTGGGAAGTCAAAAAATATTATGCTAAGCACTTATGAGCCATTTGTTTTGTTTTTCGGGCTGTGATTTTGCTGATTTTTAGATGTCATTTTCCAGGGCTCGATTTTCGTGCGCCGAAAAGTTTCATTTTTTTTGAAATTTTAAGTTTTGGGAAGTCAAATCATATTATACTAAGCATTTAGGAGCCATTTGTTTCATTTTTCGGACTCTGATTTTGCTGATTTTTAGACGTCATTTTCCAAGGCTCGATTTCCGTGACCCGAAAAGTTTCATTTTTTTTGAAATTTTAAGTTTTCGAAGTCAAAAAATAATATATTAAGCACTTAGGAGACATTTTTTTTGTTTTTCGGACTATTATTTTGCTGATTTTTAAACATCATTTTTCATGGCTCGATTTTCGTGCGCCGAAAAGTTTCATTTTTTTTGAAATTTTATGTTTTCGGAAGTCAAAAAATATTATGTTAAGCACTTAGGAGCCATTTGTTTTGTTGTTAGGACTCTGATTTTGTTGATTTTTAGACGTCACTCTCCAAGGCTCGATTTTCGTGCGCCGAAAAGTTTCATTTTTTTTGAAATTTTAAGTTTTGGGAAGTCAAAAAATATTATACTAAGCACTTAGGAGCCATTTGTTTTGTTTTTGGGACTCTGATTTTGCTGATTTTTAGACGTCATTTTTCAGGGCTCGATTTCCGTGCCCCGAAATGTTTCTTTTTTTTTGAAATTTTAAGTTTTGGGAAGTCAAAAAATAATATATTAAGCACTTATGAGCCATTTGTTTTGTTTTTCGGACTCTGATTTTGCTGATTTTTCTAATTTTTAGAAGTCATTTTTCAGGGCTCGATTTTCGGGCGCCGAAAAGTTTCAATTTTTTTTGAAATTTTATGTTTTGGGAAGTCAAAAAATATTATGTTAAGCACTTAGGAGCCATTTTTTTGTTTTTCGGACTCTGATTTTGCTGATTTTTAGACGTCATTTTTCAGGGCTCGATTTTCGTGCGCCGAAAAGTTTCATTTTTTTTGAAATTTTAAGTTTTGGGAAGTCAAAAAATATTATACTAAGCCCTTAGGAGCCATTTGTTTTATTTTTAGGACTCTGATTTTGCTGATTTTTAGACGTCATTATCCAAGGCTCGATTTTCGTGACCCGAAAAGTTTCATTTTTTTTGAAATTTTAAGTTTTCGAAGTCAAAAAATAATATATTAAGCACTTAGGAGATTTTTTTTGTTTTTCAGACTATGATTTTGCTGATTTTTAAACGTCATTTTTCAGGGCTCGATTTTCGTGCGCCGAAAAGTTTCATTTTTTTTGAATTTTTAAGTTTTGGGAAGTCAAAAAATAATATATTAAGCACTTATGAGGCATTTGTTTTGTTTTTCGGACTCTGATTTTGCTAATTTTTAGACGTCATTTTTCAGGGCTCGATTTTCGTGCCTCGAAAAGTTTCATTTTTTTTGAAATTATATGTTTTGGGAAGTCAGAAAATATTATGTTAAGCACTTAGGAGCCATTTGTTTTGTTTTTAGGATTCTGATTTTGCTGATTTTTAGACGTCATTTTCCAAGGCTCGATTTTCGTGCGCCGAAAAGTTTAATTTTTTTTGAAATTTTAAGTTTTGGGAAGTCAAAAAATGTTATACTAAGCACTTAGGGCCATTTGTTTTGTTTTTGGGACTCTGATTTTGCTGATTTTTAGACGTCATTTTTCAGGGCTCGATTTCCGTGCCCCGAAATGTTTCTTTTTTTTTTTAAATTTTAAGTTTTAGGAAGTCAAAAAATAATATATTAAGCACTTATGAGCCATTTGTTTTGTTTTTCGGACTCTGATTTGCTGATTTTTCTGATTTTTAGAAGTCATTTTTCAGGACTCTATTTTCGGGCGCCGAAAAGTTTCATTTTTTTTTGAAATTTTATGTTTTGGGAAGTCAAAAAATATTATGTTAAGCACTTAGGAGCCATTTTTTTGTTTTTCGGACTCTGATTTTGCTGATTTTTAGACGTCATTTTCCAGAGCTCGATTTTCGTGCGCCGAAAAGTTTCATTTTTTTTGAAATTTTATGTTTTGGGAAGTCAAAAAATATTATACTAAGCACTTAGGAGCCATTTGTTTTATTTTTCGGACTCTGATTTTGCTGATTTTTAGACGTCATTTTCCAAGGCTCGATTTCCGTGACCCGAAAAGTTTCATTTTTTTTGAAATTTTAAGTTTTCGAAGTCAAAAAATAATATATTAAGCACTTAGGAGACATTTTTTTTGTTTATCGGACTATGAATTTGCTGATTTTTAAACGTCATTTTTTAGGGCTCGATTTTCGTGCGCCGAAAAGTTTCATTTTTTTTGAAATTTTATGTTTTGGGAAGTAAAAAAATATTATGTTAAGCACTTAGGAGCCATTTGTTTTGTTTTTAGGACTCTGATTTTGCTGATTTTTAGACGTCATTTTCCAAGGCTCGATTTTCGTGCGCCGAAAAGTTTCATTTTTTTTGAAATTTTAAGTATTGGGAAGTCAAAACATATTATACTAAGCACTTAGGAGCCATTTGTTTTGTTTTTCGGACTCTGATTTTGCTGATTTTTAGACGTCATTTTGCAGGGCTCGATTTTCGTGCGCCGAAATGTTTCATTTTTTTTGAAATTTTAAGTTTTGGGAAGTAAAAAAATATTATACTAAGCACTTAGGAGCCAATTGTTTTGTTTTTCGGACTCTGATTTGTTGCTGATTTTTAAACGTCATTTTCCAGGGCTCGATTTTCGTGCGCCGAAAAGTTCATTTTTTTTTGAAATTTTAAGTTTTGGGAAGTCAAAAAATAATATATTAAGCACTTATGAGCCATTTGTTTTGTTTTTCGGACTCTGATTTTGCTGATTTTTAGACGTCATTTTTCAGGGCTCGATTTTCGTGCGCCGAAAAGTTTATTTTTTTTTGAAATTTTAAGTTTTGGGAAGTCAAAAAATATTATGTTAAGCACTTAGGAGCCATTTGTTTTGTTTTTAGGACTCTGATTTTGCTGATTTTTAGACGTCATTTTTCAGGCTCGATTTTCGTGCGCCGAAAAGTTTCATTTTTTTTGAAATTTTAAGTTTTGGGAAGTCAAAAAATATTATACTAAGCACTTAGGAGCCATTTGTTTTGTTTTTGGGACTCTGATTTTGCTGATTTTTAGACGTCATTTTTCAGGGCTCGATTTCCGTACCCCGAAATGATTCTTTTTTTTTGAAATCTTAAGATTTGGGAAGTCAAAAAATAATATATTAAGCACTTATGAGAAATTTATTTTGTTTTTCGGACTCTGATTTTGCTGATTTTTCTGATTTTTAGACGTCATTTTTCAGGGCTCGATTTTCGGGCGCCGAACAGTTTCATTTTTTTTTTAAATTTTATGTTTTGGGAAGTCAAAAAATATTATGTTAAGCACTTAGGAGCCATTTTTTTGTTTTTCGGACTCTGATTTTGCTGATTTTTAGCCGTCATTTTCCAGGGCTCGATTTTCGTGCGCCGAAAAGTTTCATTTTTTTTGAAATTTTAAGTTTTCGAAGTCAAAAAATAATATATTAAGCACTTAGGAGAATTTTTTTTTCTTTTTCGGACTATGATTTTGCTGATTTTTAAACGTCATTTTCCTGGGCTCGATTTTCGTGCGCCGAAAAGTTTCATTTTTTTTGAAATTTTAAGTTTTGGGAAGTCAAAAAATATTATACTAAGCACTTAGGAGCCATTTGTTTTATTTTTCGGACTCTGATTTTGCTGATTTTTAGACGTCATTTTCCAAGGCTCGATTTCCGTGACCCTAAAAGTTTCATTTTTTTTGAAATTTTAAGTTTTCGAAGTCAAAAAATAATATATTAAGCACTTAGGAGACATTTTTTTTGTTTTTCAGACTATGATTTTGCTGATTTTTAAACGTCATTTTTCAGGGCTCGATTTTCGTGCGCCGAAAAGTTTCATTTTATTTGAAATTTTATGTTTTGGGAAGTCAAAAAATATTATGTTAAGCAGTTAGGAGCCATTTGTTATGTTTTTAGGACTCTGATTTTGCTGATTTTGAGACGTCATTTTCCAAGGCTCGATTTTCGTGCGCCGAAAAGCTTCATTTTTTTTGAAATTTTAAGTTTTGGGAAGTCAAAAAATATTATACTAAGCACTTAGGAGCCATTTGTTTTGTTTTTGGGACTCTGATTTTGCTGATTTTTTGACGTCATTTTTCAGGGCTCGATTTCCGTGCCCCGAAATATTACTTTTTTTTTTGAAATTTTAAGTTTTGGGAAGTCAAAAAATAATATATTAAGCACTTATGAGCCATTTGTTTTGTTTTTCGGACTCTGATTTTGCTAATTTTTAGACGTCATTTTTCAGGGCTCGATTTTCGTGCCTCGAAAAGTTTCATTTTTTTTGAAATTATATGTTTTGGGAAATCAAAAAATATTATGTTAAGCACTTAGGAGCCATTTGTTTTGTTTTTACAACTCTGATTTTGCTGATTTTTAGACGTCATTTTCCAAGGCTCGATTTTCGTGCGCCGAAAAGTTTCATTTTTTTTGAAATTTTAAGTTTTGGGAAGTCAAAAAATATTATACTAAGCACTTAGGAGCCATTTGTTTTATTTTTCGGACTCTGATTTTGCTGATTTTTAGACGTCATTTTCCAAGGCTCGATTTCCGTGACCCGAAAAGTTTCATTTTTTTTGAAATTTTAAGTTTTCGAAGTCAAAAAATAATATATTAAGAACTTAGGAGACATTTTTTTTGTTTATCGGACTATGAATTTGCTGATTTTTAAACGTCATTTTTCAGGGCTCGATTTTCGTGCGCCGAAAAGTTTCATTTTTTTTGAAATTTTATGTTTTGTGAAGTCAAAAAATATTATGTTAAGCACTTAGGAGCCATTTGTTTTGTTTTTAGGACTCTGATTTTGCTGATTTTTAGACGTCATTTTCCAAGGCTCGATTTTCGTTCGCCGAAAAGTTTCATTTTTTTTGAAATTTTAAGTTTTGGGAAGTCAAAAAATATTATACTAAGCACTTAGGTGCCATTTGTTTTGTTTTTCGGACTCTGATTTTGCTGATTTTTAGACGTCATTTTCGAGGGCTCGATTTTCGTGCGCCGAAATGTTTCATTTTTTTTGAAATTTTAAGTTTTGGGAAGTAAAAAAATATTATACTAAGCACTTATGAGCCATTTGTTTTGTTTGTCGGATTCTGGTTTTTTGCTGATTTTTAAACGTCATTTTCCAGGGCTCGATTTTCGTGCGACGAAAAGTTCATTTTTTTTGAAATTTTAAGTTTTGGGAAGTCAAAAAATATTATACTAAGCACTTAGGAGCCATTTGTTTTGTTTTTCGGACTCTGATTTTGCTGATTTTTAGACGTCATTTTTCAGGGGACGATTTTCGTGCCTCGAAAAGTTTCATTTTTTTTGAAATTTTATGTTTTGGGAAGTAAAAAAATATTATGTTAAGCACTTAGGAGCAATTTGTTTTGTTTTTCGGACTCTGATTTTGCTGATTTTTAGATGTCATTTTCCAGGGCTCGATTTTCGTGCGCCGAAAAGTTTCATTTTTTTTGAAATTTTAAGTTTTGGGAAATCAAAAAATATTATACTAAGCACTTACGAGCCATTTGTTTTGTTTTTCGGAATCTGATTTTGCTTATTTTTAGACGTCATTTTCCAGGGCTCGATTTTCGTGCCCCCGAAAAGTTTCATTTTTTTGAAATTTTAAGTTTTGGGAAGTCAAAAAATAATATATTAAGCACTTAGGAGACATTTTTTTTGTTTTTCGGACTATGATTTTTCTGATTTTTAGACGTCATTTTTCATGGTTCTATTTTCGTGCGCCGAAAAGTTTCATTTTTTTTTGAAATTTTATGTTTTGGGAAGTCAAAAAATATTATGTTAAGCACTTAGGAGCCATTTGTTTTGTTTTTCGGACTCTGATTTTGCTGATTTTTAGACGTCATTTTCCAGGGCTCGATTTTCGTGCCTCGAAAGGTTTCATTTTTTTTGAAATTATATGTTTTGGGAAGTAAAAAAATATTATGTTAAGCACTTAGGAGCCATTTGTTTTATTTTTCGGACTCTGATTTTGCTGATTTTTAGGTCATTTTTCAGGGCTCGATTTTCGTGCCCTAAAAAGTTTTATTTTTTTTGAAATTTTAAGTTTTGGGAAGTCAAGAAATAATATATTAAGCACTTATGAGCCATTTTTTAGTTTTTCGGACTCTGATTTTGCTGATTTTTAGACGTTATTTTTCAGGGCTCGATTTTCGTGCCCCGAAAAGTTTCATTTTTTTTGAAATTTTAAGTTTTGGGAAGTCAAAAAATATTATGCTAAGCACTTATGAGCCATTTGTTTTGTTTTTCGCGCTGTGATTTTTCTGATTTTTTGATGTCATTTTCCAGGGCTCGATTTTCGTGCGTCGAAAAGTTTCATTTTTTTTGAAATTTTAAGTTTTGGGAAGTCAAATCATATTATACTAAGCATTTAGGAGCCATTTGTTTTATTTTTCGTACTCTCACTTTGCTGATTTTTAGACGTCATTTTCCAGGGCTCGATTTCCGTGCCCCGAAAAGTTTCATTTTTTTTGAAATTTTAAGTTTTGGGAAGTTAAAAAATAATATATTAAGCACTTAGGTGACATTTTTTTTGTTTTTCGGACTCTGATTTTGGTGATTTTTAGACGTCATTTTTCAGGGCTCGATTTTCGGGCGCCGAAAAGTTTAATTTTTTTGAAATTTTATGTTTTGGGAAGTCAAAAAATATTTTGTTAAGCACTTAGGAGGCATTTGTTTTGTTTTTCGGACTCTGATTTTGCTGGGATCGATTTTCGTGCGCCGAAAAGTTTCATTTTTTTTGAAATTTCAAGTTTTAGGAAGTCAAAAAATATTATACTAAGCACTTAGGAGCCATTTGTTTTGTTTTTCGGACTCTGATTTTGCTGATTTTTAGACGTCATTATTCAATGCTCGATTTTCGTGCCCTGAAAAGAGGTTTAGCAAAAGAAACAAGAAGAAGCTGAGCTCAAGCCTGCTCTTGAAGCCAGTAAGACTGAAGCTGCCACTAAACAGATGACTGAGGCAGAGTTGGCTGCCAAAGAAGCTGGAGACTTGGCTAAAGCACTTGAAGCAAGTAAATAAGATGCTCATGGGCCTAGGAGAAGTGGTGGGATCATAATTGGAGAACCAAAAGAAGGTTCTGTTTGTACTTCCTCGTCCTCAACCTGTAAAGAAGCAAAAGAAAGAGATCAAACATGCATTGGAGATAATAAAAAGTGACCTTGCTGTCTTTGCAAGATTGGAGACTGAATTAGAGAGGTACAACGCATTGTTGCAATCTAAGAGTACCTTCACTACTAAAAAGATAAGATACAATAGGTGGAGGAACTACAGATTGAACAAGACAAGTGAAGAATTCAGAGCTTGGAATGAAGTTATTGCTGAAGAAAGTTGGGTATTGAACTGGTTGCAGACCAACAATATCAAATAAGCACTGGACACTGATTTCTTCCACGATAGAGTACATGAGTATGTAAAACTCATTGTACAAAAGGAATCAACTGCTCTCAGTGAAACAATGACAAATAAGCCCGGAAGGGGAGAAGATTTGGGAGAGAGAGCTGTTAAGATTGCAGTTTGTGTTACATTGGATAAATAGATTGAAAGATCAAGATATGGACAAGGAAGCTCCAGTGATCTGCCAACCTTACCAAGTCTGCAACACATAACTTTTGGGTCAGAAATCAGAAAGTACCAAGAAACATATCACTCACATAAGACGACATCGCCTTTTGTACCTGCAAACTTTATTTATCATAAAACAGTCGTGTCTACTGATGGTTTTGATTTCACTCATATTACTGATGAAGTTACTAATCTGAACCAAGATGCTGCAAATGACTCTTCAATGGAGCTAAACCTTACTGATGCTAAAGTTTCATTGGATGAAGTGCCTCAAGTTATGGAGATGCTGGCTCATGAATGGAAATCAGAAGCCACTCCTGAAAATCAGCAAAGTGCTACTCCTGTCAAGGAATCTGAAACTGTTCAATCTGCCATATTGGACTCCATGAAGGCCATGATTGATACAACCACGAAGGAAATGGAGGAGAAGAACAAGGAGCTACTGAGAAAATTTGAAGAGATAGCTTCCAACCTTGTTCAAAGCACCATTCAAAGTATTCCACAGCCTACTGATCCGACTGTACTGTTGCAGGATGGGTTGACTACTCTCAAGGATGAAGTTCAAAGCATGAAGTCAGACATTCAGTTGTTCAACAATAGAGTACAACAAAATGAGGATGGCTGGAAAAAGATTAACCTGGTTGTCGCACATGCAATGGAAGCAAATGAAGAAAAGACTAAAAATTTAGTGCAAACCTTCTCTGCAAGTGTTGATCTAGTACTTCAATCCCAGATTCAAGTGGGTACAGAAGTTGAGGCCTTCCATAATCAAACCTCAGGTCAAAGGCAACAGGGAAATCTACTAAATGCTATGGATCATAACATCAGAATGCTATGTGATGCAGTTAACATTACTCCTATGCAAATTGAAGCACTCTACCCTGTTGATGATGACAAAAAGGGGGAAGAGTTACATGAAAAAGAGTAGGAAGTTAAGGCTGTTGAAGAAGCCCAAGTTTTGGAAGAGGCTACTGATAAGCCTGTTGAAGAAACAAAGGCTGTTGTTGAAGAAACAGAGGATGCTGCTGATGTTGAGGAAGCTGATTTAAATAAAGAAGAACCCAAAGACGCAGCAAAAGAAGATAAAAGAATTGCTACTTCCAAGGATTCTGCTGAAGAACAGCTTGATCCATACATAAAAGTAAAGAGAATTGAGGAAATTAGGGCAAGGTTCGAGGCTGACGAAAGAAATGAAAAACTCACGGAAAAAGCCAAGTCCTGAATCTTAAAATTCTCAGATAAAGATAGTGATGAAGAGGATGAAGAAGAAGAAGTGGATGAAGACATTGAAGCCGAAGACTAAAGAAGACCCCACTTTTTAATCTTACATTCTTTTATAATTTCTATCTTTTTGTAAACTTTATCAAATTCTTGTAATCTGATGTACATGTAACTGATCATCATAAATAAAAGATTACAAGTTATCCAACACAATTTTTATCTCAGAAATTTTGTTTGAAGACTTAACTTTAGTTAGTTACAGGTACTTAGCTGAAGTTTTGTCATCATCAAAGAAGGGGGAAACTGTTGGATGAAGATGAAGAATTGAAGGGAGGTTTTGATGATTTCCAAAAGTCATCAGCTAAGTAATGGAAGCTTAGCATACCTCTGAAAAGTTTAACCGAGAAGACAAGTAAAAATCAGAAGGTTAAATTTTGGTCCAGAAGACTACTAACCTGATGCTGAGTTCGGAATCAGACTAGTGGAAATTCAGCTGAGTCATCTGTTGACGAAGCAAGTTGAGGAAAAAGTATACATCTGCAAATCTTAGTGATTTTTGTAAATTGTGAGTCTTGTGAGAAGTGTATATCCATCTAAGTGAGGGATATAACTTCAGATGATAGGTTTTCTTAGTGACTTCCTATTGCGAGCTTGTGGCTTTATCATTTGTTGCGCAAGTGGTATAATAATTACTTAGTATTTTTAGTACAACCTAAATCTTCGTGATTTAGAAGAGTGGATTTAAAGACTTCTTGTCTATATAACCACTATAAAAAATTTTGTGTTAGTTTACTTGTTTATTCTTGCATATTTTCATAAGTAACCAAACTTGAGAAGCTAAAGATTTTAAAAGGAGTTTTAAAACTGGGGATAAAATCTTTAAGTAAGAAAAACTTGTTTGAAAATCACTTGACAAAAATCCGTTGCATACAAGTTTCAAACTCTGATTTATATTTGAAACAAATAAGTAAAATTAGACTAGTGGTCAACTTACGCTGAACAAGCTTAGTGCGGGAACATCTAAGTCGTCTCATAAGTTTCGATCAACTTACTCTGCTGATAAGAAAAGTTAGAGAAATTTTTTAAAGGTTTAGAGGTCAATTCAACCCCTACCCCCTCTCTAGACCTCATTCTGACCACTTGGGACCAACAATTCTTCTAATTCCAGTTCTATTTCTCCTTAAATTCTTAATTACAATTAAACCACTATTAGAAATACTCAACATGAGAGAAAGGAAAGGGTTCCATGTCACTGGATTAGGATATCTAGCTAGCTAGCTACTGAAATTTCAAGAATCAATCAAATCATTCGATTTACAAGAAGAATGTAAGAAATGCACGTGCACATGGGACGGAGCCTTCAATTCAAAACCAAGAAGTTTTGGTACTTAGTTTTGGCTCATGATCAGTACTATACTACTGGTTCATGTTTTGTAGTATTGATTGAGCACTATATATAGAGGATGTGTATATTCAATCAATTACAGAACACTACATAGAGATATGATCATAGATGATTATGAAATTAAGATCACAGAACATGTGAAACTTTAGTCCACATAAGCTGAAATCACATTTGAATGATTCCTTGAGTACTTTATGCAATGTAGATTCAATTATATACTTTTATTAGGTCAACTCACATAATTCAAACACTTAAGATGAAATAGATTATACAAATTGAAGAAAACTACATAATTAATCATGGAAAAGAAAAAAAAATTAAAAAGAAATTAACAATTGGTACATATACACATTAACATAGTGTAGATTCATAGAAATTGAACAATACAAACCTTCATCTTCTGGAGAATTTCCTTTCCGGTCATAATGCAAAATTCAACTTAAAACCAAGCTTGTTATTCGGAGCTCACATCAACTCCATGACCTCGCACATGTTGTGATACTCGAACCTTATTGGAGAGAGGGAGGAGTGAAAGAGCGAGAGAGAGCAAGAAAAAAAGTGAGAGAGAAAACACAAACCTGATTGGAGAGGAATCGTTGAAAGTATTGAGAGAATTTTTGGTGAAAGAAAAAAATAGAGTGAGGCCCTACTTTTTAATTTGGGGGAAAAATTATGCTACCTCTGTTCTTTATATTTTAAAGCCTTTTAAAATTTAAAAGAAAAGGTAAGTTTTACCTCTTTTTACATAACATTTCGCTTTTTGTGTGAGGACATATAATTATTAATGCCCCATAATTACTTTCACATGACATTTGTTGAAAAATTTTCCTTCTTAAATCTCCCAGAATCTATTATTTGTTGTAGTGACATTTTTTTTTTGAGAAACTTTGATGATGTTGTTTGCCAACCAAACAACCTTAACACAGTTGGTCAGGATGGTCTATCGACGACAATCCAGTGACCAAATTCTTCTTTGATAACATCTTTAATCCATCGCAGTTAAGATGTCCAAGCCTCAAATGCCATAACCACAATTGCTTTTTCGACACAGGCTTTTAAGCACTTCCTCAAATGCCACAACCACAATTGCCTAGCAAATAATATACATCGGAGATGAAATTATGGCCTCAGTTCTTCATTCGGCGAAGGATCTTTCCTTTTCCTTTGATTGCTACTTTTGATCCATCTCCAAAAGAAATATTTCCATCATTAATCGATTCATCGATCTCAACAAACATGTGTCTCTTTCCACACATGTGATTGTTGGCACATGTATCAAGACACTACAATGATTCACTTGTTTCTATCGACGTCTTATGTGCCACTAAGGCAGTGCTTTCGATATCTTTCTTATCTTCCTCAACATAATGAGCCTTTTCTTCTTCTGCAGGCTCATCGAGGTAGTCATACGACAAGTGTCCATATCCATTGCAATTATTAGCTTTCTTATTATGTCGATCAAAGTAGCCTCCTCGGCCTCTTGATGATTGAAATTGTTGGCTCGATTCATTACTTAGATTGGTCTGATGATCTCCACGGCCTCTACCGCGTCCGTGCCAATTATTACGACCACGACCACCATGGCCTCTATTTTTATATCGACCAACGTCATGTTCGATATCCATTTATCGACCAACGTCATGTTCAATATTTATTTTAGGTTGCGAAACTTCTTCGTCGGGCATTATTTCATCGTTTGATCTTTTCTTCATGAACTTGCAATTTTCCGGTAAGCTCATCGATTGTCATGGATTCGATGTCATTTAACTCCTCGATTGCCACTACAACATGATTAAATATTTGGCCTAAAGATCGAAGGATCTTTTCAACCCCTCGATTATCTTTCAATTTTTCGCCGTTTCTTTTCATTTGATTAGCAAGTAACACTACCCGTGTCACATAATTAAAGACTGCTTCAGAATCCTTCATCATTAGGGATTCAAATTCTCCTCGAAGAGTTTGAAGGCGAACCTTCTTTAATTTTTCAATTGCTTGGAAACTATTCTCAAGGGTTTCCCAGTATTTAAAAGCTGTTGGAAAATTTATAAACTCTAGAGCAACAACTAAGTGATAAAATAACTAAGTTAAAAGTTGGTTTTGATGATAACAAAAGCTAAGTCAGAATAGCTAAGCCAACTCAAAAGAGCTAAGTCATGGAAAACTTAGTTGACATATTTTAGACTAAAGAATATTGGGAATAACGCAAGTATCATATCCAAGGAAGTTTGAAGGAGTTAATAAAAATGGTTTTAATTGATTAAATATGAAGATATTCATCTATAACAAAGTTCAAGAGAAGACAACAAAGTGAAGACTTCACTAGAACATCGAAGTACAATAGCTGAGTCAAACAACATAGTGGATTTTGATCAGTGAATTACTGAAGAACCGACTGACACATGAGCCAAGTCAATAAATAAGTTGAACGACATACACAATCATTTAAGTGTCTTTTTCTGGGGATCATCAAAGTAAATTCAAATAATAAGGAAGAAGTTCAAAAACCTCGGACAACATAGTGCATTTAATGCGACTAACAAAATAGTATTGTGAATAGTACATAAACATGCAGAGCCGCCTGCAACAATTAGTCGTTTGAAGTTGGTGAAAAAGATAAGGGTAATCTGAGAATTTAGGGCCTTTTCAATGGGCATTAAATCCCCCCTACTCTTATTTGTAGTGATCAATTTTGAATCAAGGAGATAAATTTTATAAAAAAAACACAATCTTTGCAGAAGATCATTTATGCACAACTAAGACCAAAAAGTGAGCAACTTAATCGTTGAAGAAAAATCTAAGTGATTTGTAAAGTGACTTAGTGTTCATTATTGATGTTTAGTTTATGAGAGATCTAAACATCTTGGCTAGGTGCTAGGAAAGTTTTTGAGTGATTCTTTCGTTTTTGCTGTGTAAAAGTTCTGCTTGGGAGTATAAATTGTAAACGTCAAGTGTTTTATTAGTCTAGGTGATTAGTACATTGCCTTCCAACGTGTTAAGGAAGAAGAATGGATTAGAGGAATTACACCACCCTTGAACCACTATAAAATTCTCCGAGCTCTTTAATTTACGCATTCATTCTTGCATAAACAGACTAGTCATTTGCTCATACTTTTAATGGACTTAAAAATAATATTCAAAGAGGAAAAACTAAGTTTGTGCTTACAAATATGTTTGAATAAAACTTTTGATAAAGCCCATGTTTAATCCGCCGCGCAAACATCTCAAAAGATCTCTAGTTTTATAAAGCAGTTTATCTTCCTTGTTTCTGCATCAATAAAGTGATACTAAGTTGTTGGCTTACTGCAACAACAAAGTGCCCAACTAAGTTGTTTACAAGAACATATTTGTCCTTACTACTTAAGTCATTCTGAGTGATCAAAGTAAAAAGCTTTTAAAAGAATTCGAACGTCTCTATTCACCCCCCCTATAGACCCATTTCAAACTTGGGACTTAACAAGTGGTATCATAGAAGGTGGTTCATTGAATCATCTGCACTGGTCTACGTGTTAGGCATGATGCTCTTAAAGCATGTATTTGACATTCTTTAATTGAAATAAATAAATTAATTTGAAATTAATTTTTCATATAATCATTTCGATTATGCATTTAATGCATAATATAAACATCAGAATATTCCAAGTCTATTAAAGAGACTATGACTTAAGTATATATATTATACTGGAGGATTTAAGCTATAGCTAATAGACTAAAAAGTCCGTAGTGAGTTAAAGTTGGGATCTTTAACTAAACACTACTAGTACGGTCCACGAAACATTTACAATGTAGTAATTTTGATCCGAATTACTGATGTAGAGACATCAAATGTGGAGGTACTTTGTGTAATTCGATTACATAGGACTGGACCAGACATGATCTAGAAGCATAAATAAGATACCGTTGATATTATGGTTCTAGGACATGTCAACTGATGATCATATGCGAATTGATCTAAATCCTGAGTAGGCATAAACTCCTGTTTTATGTTAACGAGTTCTTTTGACTCATAGGTAATGGCCCGTAACCATGTCGAGCCTAAAACTTATGTCTTGAAGATCCGTTGAGATAAATGGCTGGGAATGTATTCTACAGATATTGAATCCAACCCTTCTTGCGAAAAGCTGGAATATTGATTCCCTTAAGTGTTAGTTCTGGAACTGAACAGTAGAGCGCTCTGATTTATGAATAAGTTCATAAATCAACTGTTTACTAGTGAACTAATGGAACTTAAGGATAAAGAAGTAATTAGAGGGGCAAAACGGTAATTACGCCTAGCTCTAGTTACGAATCAATTATTGGAGGATCAAATTGCATGTAGTGATTATATCAATGGACTATTTTGATCTTTAGAGTAAAATATATTGTAATGACAAGAGTGCAATTCCAAGTCTTTAGTGGAGTCACTTGGAATTAATAGATCGAATTAATTATATTAAAGAGTTTGATAAATTATTCGATTTATTGGAGCTTGAAGTTACATGTCCATAGGTCCTCAACCACGGCTCCTGATAATCTACTTTTGAACTCAAGAAATTAGAACGAATTCATTCATGTTGCATTTTAGAAATAGTTTCCCAAAATAGAAACTCCGAACTAATTAGATGATATTTAATTAGCTAATTTAGAATTAGTTAATTAGAAAAAATCATGATTAGTTGCATTAGATTTAATTATTGAATTGAATCTATTGGAAATTGAATACTAGATTAAAGAAAAAGGAAACATTGGCATTTATGGAATTTCTAATTGTAGAAATTCATTATTTACTATGTAAATATATATGATATATTTATATAATAAATGAAAGGAAAATTATATATTTTTATATGTAATTTTCGAAATTATATATATAAATATATTTATGTATGTTTTAATTACTTACAAGAGTTGTATTTAATTAATAACTCTCTTAAGGCAAGAGAAAGAAGAGTTCTTTTCTTAGTAGGAAACTTTGAGTGAGTTATGGTAGGAGTTTAACTCCTCCCATATCTATAAATATACATATGAGATATAGATCTTAGAGGATATATGATTGATTTATGAAATCATTAAGATTACACTAAAAAAAAAGAAAAAGTTCTTCAACCCTAAACATACAAAAGCCACCTCTTGTTCAAGAAACAAAGTAGTTTTTCATCTTGAACTTTTGATTTCTAAAACGTGAATAAAGTTCGATTCTCTTAAGTTGGTGCCCACACGCCTAGTAGAAGGAGAACGTGGTTGATATCCATGGTGAAAAAGATAAAAGCCTTTTGTTCATCAAACTCAAGAAAAGCATGAAGCAAAAAATTCAACCAAAAGAACGAAGGACGGGAAGCTTCCTGTAAGTTTTCTTTTTCTTTCTTTTGCATAATTAAAATATTATCGTTTATGGGATCCTCGTTTTTATGTTAGTTTTTTTTGAAACATACTATGAACATAAATCCAACCAAATTCCGCAATTGGGTCAAATTAGTTCGATCCTGTTTACTCGTCTGGTCGAATAGTTCGGATCCGATTGGGTAAAACACCAACAATTGGTATCAGAGCGGTCCATAACGATTTTATTTTAATTGATTGTGGGTATATGCATGTTTAAATTGTGAATGGATGAATATTTTTATTTAAGGGTTGAATTTGGTGTTTTTGGGTTAGGGTTTTATAATTGTTATTTAATTTCCTAGATCAACTGTACGCCAAATTTTTTTTTGGCATAGGATGTCTGTAATAATTAGATTATTCATATATCCGAAGAAGACATGAAGAAAACGAGGGAAAACGTACGGGTCCAAATTAAAATTGATTCCTTGAGCTCCGCAAATTCAAAGATATAGATTTGAATTGAGAATTTGGTCGGTGAAAGATCAAACCTTTTCTTGAAACCCTGCTTATGCTCACGCGCATGAGATCAAATCCAGAAAGTGCAAATCATATTTTAATTAATTATGATATGATTGCAAAGAGATTTAATGCAATTTGTGACAAGGTTTATTCCATACGATGGGATATACAACATCACCTGTAATAGGATTGGTCCCAAAATTAACAGACGTGAATTAGATTTGCCGTGGACCAAGCCATGCATGAAAGAAAAGCCTGTTTTTATTTTATGAAAATAAATTTGGATTTTTTTTATATTTTGGTCTGATATTGCAATTTCAAATTGTGAGTCAATTTGCGAAATTGACCTTGCCTTGGATCATGGGTGCAAGTTTAAATTGTAGGTGTTGAATTAAGTTTAGAACTTACTCAAAATTATTTGATCTGGATCATTGGCACAATTTTGAATTGTTGTCTGAAATTAAGTTTAGAACTTAACTAAAATTGTTTGATTTGGGCTATTAGCACAATTTTGAATTGTGGGTCTTATAATTAAGTTTAGAACTTAATCAATTTGGATTTGGTGCACTCTGCAATATGGGCTCGATGGAGAAGATTACAAGATTGAACTCCAAGATGAAGATCTGTAAAGGAAGCTAATTTTGTAATAATTAGGCTCCTCGTTATTTTCTTATGAGTTATTTTTTCTCATGGGTTGTATTTTTAGAAATACCCAAGAACACCCGACCCGTCGTTTTTTATTTGTGCTTATGTTATGATTGATAGCATGTTCATACATATTACATGTCATTCATGATACCCACAATCGCTTTATTATGTTCATGCATCACATATAGATTTATATTCGATATATATATGTTTTTATGCATGCTCGTATAATTGTTTTATGAAAACAATTTTATTTAAATAATGAATTAGTTTAAATGTTAAACTTATGAACATTATTTATAATTAGGTGATTCTTGAGTTTGGTAAAAATTAATAAGGGTTCACCTAAAAGTTAGCATATTTAGAATGTCTAAAGAAACCGAAGTCCAATTTGATTGGATAATTATTAATTTTAGGTCTCATCTCAACTTACATAGTCTAAGATCACCTAATGTCCAATTAGATTGGAAGATAATCTACATAATAAATTAGACCCAATTAGATTGAATTTTAATCCTAAATTAGCTTAGAGATTAAAATCTAGTAATGTTGATGTAGATTATTAAAACGTAAATATTTATTTAGATAAAACACATGTTTTAAAATTATTGAGTGGGAGAAGGATATATGTCGATATATCCTACGGTCTCTATTGTTAGTTTAATAAATTGAGATTTAGGTAGCGCCTCGCGGTGCCTAGATTGCATCCTCCCTACGGAAGGTGTCTCACCTATATCAATAACAAGATTAAACTTCCTTGAGATAGGATTTATTGATGTATTTTAGCTTGATCTACCCTACGGTGACAAGTCTAAGTTAAGTCATAAAATCTGAAACAATAGGTTGCACTCATAATCATGTATTTAAGATAGTTGAATACATGTAGACCAAATAATGCGGTAATTAATAGTGAAAGATCAATATGAGATATTTTAGTTTACTTATTAATTTGAGACTGTCTCGAACTTAATTTAGTATTAATATGATCGACCCTACGGCAGCATATTAGTAGCTAAATTATTTTATCGCGGATTAGTAAATTGCTTTTAGTCAACTTACGATTCCTGATCAGCTTAGTCTGCTGACAGAAAAAGTTGGAGATTTTAAAAGATAAATTTTGAAGAGGTCTATTCCCCCCCCCCCCCCCCCCCTCTAGACCTCATCTGACCACTTGGGACCAACATCAGATTAGTCAGCTGTTGAACCCAGTCTTCTAATAGGTTCCCCCTCAGCTTATGAATCCAAATTTAACAAGCCCAATTCCACTCTTAGAGTAGAAAATCTTGCATCACTCAATGGTTTGGTGAAAATGTTAGCAATCTGATTGTCTGTATGAACATACTCAATAATAACATTTCCTTTTTCAACATGGTCTCTGATGAAGGGATGTTTGATCTCAATATGCTTAGTCCTGGAATGACTAGTAGTATTCTGAGTAAGTGAGATTGCACTTGTATTATCACAGTAGATAGGTGATGAGGGGTATTTCGCATACGCCACTTTAGGAAATACTTTCTGCTCGAGCTCGGCCTCGATCCCGACCAGAATGGTATTCTCCGACCATAAGAACATGGTTTTCCGATCAAGCCCGGTTGATAGCTCTAGATCAAGTATTCCGACCTACTTCCCGATCTACTCGTCTCCTCGAATTACTGTGGGGCCGACCTACAGCTTTATACAGCTGGCCGAGAGGTGTTCTCCTACGGATGGTCTAGCTAGCTCATTACTGTTCCTATAAATACGCGGCGCATTTATGACATCAGAGAGGGCACAACTTCCAAGATATTCCTTCTGCTCGGACCTACTGTTCGGATTAGGAACTAGCTTGTATTCTCATTGTATTTAGTCTTTCTAGTAGTACGACATCCCGTAATGCTCGGGTAGACCCGCTTTGTAATTTGTATTCGAACACCGATATCAATATACAGTTTTCACACGCTCGATTCATATATTGTTATACTCTACTTTCCTTATTGAACTCGAACAAAAAACGGTATAATCAATTGGCGCCCACCGTGGGGCCTACTCGGGTGTTAGATCGAAATATGCCTACTACTAGGAGGTACACGTACAATCGAGGTGAGCCTTCACAAGCTGTTGGAGCGCAGCGCTCGGTAAATAATGAACCAAGTAACCAATCCCGAGCGGCCCACCAATCTGAGGTGCCGCCGCTCGACCCGCCGAATGATATGCCTATTCATACGACAATGGCTGATTTACGTTCCATTATCGGAACCATGTGTAGAGAATTCTTGAACACGGAGAGAGCAGATCATGAAACTCCGCCAGGTCAGCAGCCCCCGGTCGATCAGCCTACTGCTCGGGGTCCGATTTCCAACAGGCCAAGGGAAGGAAGTGTTCGTCGATCTGCTCTGGGCGAACCATCTGATGTAAGACCCAACCCTCCGCGAGCTAGAACTGTTGTCCGATCAGGGCAACCTTCTAGGAACGTACAAAATTTAGAGGATTCGGTGGTCGGGGAAAGTCAACCCAAAGCTGTGGAGAGATCTAGAAAACCAGCCTACAGGAAGGTGACCGAGGCT